>JAJIYU010002256.1:0-31108 GCA_030144865.1 Tinospora cordifolia | reverse complement strand
CATCTCACACACCTATTTTATGTTGCCCATCCGAAGCTCCTATAAACGATGCCTCATCCACCTTGCATGGCCCCTTGCATGGTTAGCAATGTTGTGGAGCCCTAGTGTCCCCTAGTAATGATGATGATGATGGTGGTGGTAGTGGTGGCAATATTGTAGTCGATGGTGCCAATGGCACAAATTTCATCACTGAACTGAGCTATTTGGATAGGAGGCCTAATAAATATGTTTTACTTTTCTTGGGATGTGTATTATTATTATGCTATCGAACTTATTACTTCTGAACCTGCTACTTACTTTTATTGACCTCACTTAAATCTTCTAATTGCTTGCCTTATTTGTGAATTAATTACTAACTATACTTGTCATTTGTTTGTTTTATGCATGTTTCTGAGAGCAAGTATATTTAAGAAAGCTTGTGGGTTAGTGTGTCATCTCCGACTGTGTGTGCGTGATGCCAAGTTGTGCCCTTGAAGACAAGGCACAATTTGAGTTTGAGGGTGCGCATTAAAGAAAAATCTTGTTCAATTTCAGATTTCGTTTCCTTTATCTATATATTACGTGCTATATTTTTTCTAAACTGCATAGTTATAGGCATATCACATATTATTATTGAAATTATGCAATATAGATATTATGATCATTTATTTAGCATTAGGACATGTGCACGTAGAACATATTAGTGTCGATTAGGCTAAATCCATCATATTTTTAAAAATTTCACTAAGTAACCTATGATATTAAAAATTCATCAAGTGTGATGAAACAAAAAACTAGGGTACATTCAAATAATCTGTGTGCTTAATTTGTCCAAAATTTGACTTAGATAGAACTCCACAGTCTTAGACAAATTGAGAATCTAAGAAATGAGGAAAGGAAGGAGTGGAAACTATAATACAAGTGGAGAGAACTTTTCACAAACTCTTGAAATAATCAAATCTATCTTGAATACTGCTTAGGAATGACTATAGGAGGAAAATGATGTAGGCCATCATTATTTGAGTTCTAGCCTAAAGGCTGATCCTAGCACTTTAAAACCCTTTGCAAATAGTTTTGAGCCTTAAAGCTTGTTTTTCTTGTAATGAACCTAAACAAGATATAAACACTTTACATTTTATACATATCTCAATTGAACCATTTTGTGTGTACTCATGATTATAATAATGTGTAATTGTTGCTGTGAAGATAGGAAGGGATGCAGTTACTAATATACATATAATACTTATTTTCTATTTTGTTTCTTTTTTAAAAGAGAGAAAAGAAAAGAAAGTTATATATATTTATAGTATTTCAGTAGTGTTGATGAATTTGAGCTTCCTACTTTTATTTGAGTGTATATATGGGTCCCAATTGAAGTGCATGTGATTTATAAGTTTTAGGGGGCTATAAAAACAAGGTTGAGGGCCTGAAGAAAGAAAAACAAAGGAGCATAGAGAGAGGATCAAGTGTATAAAGAGAAATAATCAAACAAAGAAGATTGTTATTATGGCTATGAATGTGTACATTTGAGTCGGAATGAAAATCTTATCATACTTGTACCTTGAACCAAGCCACGTTACACCCTAATAGAAAGACCACTGATCCTAACTATAGTTTGACCTAAGTAGAGGATAGATAGAAGAGAGAGCTGAGAGGGTTTGTATACTTAAGTATGAAGAGATGATTTATATGAATGGGATGGTGACTACAAATCACCAGCGAGGTATAGGAGGACTAAGATACTGAAAGATGAGGGGATAAAGTTGAGGAAGAATAGAAGATGAACTGAAAATCTAGACAACCAGAAGGGCCTTAGAGATTTGCTAATGAATTGCAGACTATAGGAATGGAAAATGGAGGTTACAATGATGAGTGAAATGAATTTAACTCCATATGTTATGGTGTTTAAGTTCTAGAGTTGAGTCGTTATTCAGGGTCGAACAAGAGTCTAAATTTGGGGGTATTTGTTAGTTTCAGTGCATACTAACTATATACTAAGTATTTTTTTTTATATTTTGCATGGGTTTAGATAGGAAATAGAATATCTTTACTTCTAATTAGGTACATAAGCATTTATAGGAGCATTGCATATTAATTACATGTTTAGATAATTTGAATATTGTTTTTATGCATTTCTATCTAGAATCTAATACCAAGGAAAGGGTCTTAGTGGTTTGTGCAGGTTCAAGTTGAATAGAAACAAGTACACTGAAGAAAGAAGATGAAAAAAATATGTTCAAATTGATGGATTTCAACTTACTACCACGGTAGAACAACTTATTACCATGGTAATATGAGCATGAATAGGAGGATGAATAGGCAGATCAATACCGTGGATTAGTACCACAAGGCAATGTAGAAGATCATTACCACGACAACTAGAAAAGAAATATTGTTGCAGGATGATTACTACAATAACACAGGGTTTTTTTGTGATTTTTTTATTATTGACACTACCACGGTTAATTATTGCGATAGTGCAATTAAGTTACAAATTTAAGGTTTTAATAATTCGTATTTTAGGTTTTAATAATTCATATTTTAGGTGTTTATAAGTAACCTACATAAATAGGAACATATTATTAGGGTTAAAAGTTTGGAGTTATTTTTGTTTTTATTCGTATTGATAGCTAAAACAAGAGAAAAGAGAGTAAAGATAAAGGAGAAGACGAGGAACAAAATTAAGCCTTGAGTATGATCTTTTATTTGTTTAATTCTTTGTGTTGTAAACTCTATATGATGTTATGCTAGGTTCTTTTAACTTCTAGGATGTAAATTGGATTTTAGGAACCCTTGATTTTGATTTTTAATTAATCTATTCTAAGGTTTTGTTTTCTATTTTGTGTGTTCAATGCTTTTTATTTACTGACAATAAATAGAATGATCATAGACTATTAAACTAACTCGAAAGAGAAGTTTAATGGTTGCATAGTCAAGTATAGACCCAAAAAAATTAATTGACCAAGAGATTATTGATTTTATAGAAGGTTGTGTGTGATTACAATTTTTTTTTTTTTTGCATCAGGTTGTTTATTGTATACCTCGGGAGGGGGTATTAGGGAATGAGACTAATAGGTATTAAAGCGCCTCAAGAGAGGGTTTTAGTGACAAGTGTTATAACCTACAAAACTAGGAATTGGATAAATTGGAATAAGAATTAAGGGGGGATCACATGATGATTTACAATCCTAAAAAACTTGATTAATACAGTTTTAAAAATAATATTTGATTGCATTCGATTTGATTTTAGTTTAAAATATTCACAATTATTTTTAAGCCTAAATGAAATTAATCCTGAAATTAGGTTGGAATTTAATATTATTAGCCATATATCATTTCTTAAGGACTATAACTCGATTTTTTACCAGATATTACTATTGTAATCTTGTACATTTGTAGTGATCATAAAAAACAAGCCCTCGTTTTGTCGTCCGATAGAGCTACTAGTCGAACCACGTAGGCCTGGCTGGCAAAGCTCTTCGCATGGCCACCTATCGTGACCCCTTCTCAGGTAACGTCACGACTGGCACAAAATTCTCAAACATGTCAAAATTCTGACATGTCAGAAAACCCTATAAGCTTTCCCTACGAAATCACCCAATTTCTCAAAAATTTTGATAGAGTCTCCTCTAAAAATATAATATGTCACCAATTTCAAAACCACTTGATAGATCACAATCAATTTCTTCATCCAGATAACCATACATCCACAAAATCTATAATTTGTTCTAATGATACATTCAGATAATAACACATTTATATACATCTCCCAAAATAATAGTAATATGACTAATTATTACATTTTTCACATACTATTAACTCAAAAGAATCTAATAATAATTTTACATTTTTTTTCCTTTCCCATTTCTATCAAAACCTAGAGAAAATAATGAAAAATAGAGTGAGCAAACAACAAGCTCAGTGAATAATCTGACTTATGGTATTATATAGCCATCATATGTATAAAACATGCGAAGTAAAACAAATTTCAAACTACTTGCGAAATAAAATAAACATAACATACATGCATAATGTAATGTGTGAATATGCATTCAATTTCAATTATGTGCAATCCTTTTTAAAACATTAACTATCTCTCTCCTTCCAGATAATAGAGCGAATCAACTCCTCACCACGTAAATGAGGAGTGCACCGAACCTCTAGTTATCCTTATTTATTTCTATCTCATTCGTCTCATACCAGGAATGCACCAACCACAATTACCACAAAAGTCAATCTTGTGAGTCTATTCCTTGAGATTATGACTAATAGAAATATTGGCATATCAATAACCTACTTAGGTATGCAATTGACATGCTATAATGCATCAAAACCATTTTATGGAATTCTAATAAACATGAAATACAATATATCGTTATATTTAACAAAAATCAACAGTTTTAATTTAATACTAATGTCAGATATAATATCACGAGTGAAGATTACTCACAAAATTATTGTCCAACGAGTTCCTATTATCCAATAATAATTTATATTCACAACACCAATATAATTCTGTCACCAAAAATCATTTTACATACATCAAATCAATTTCTACTCATTTAAATTTATTTTTTTATTAATTATTCTCAACTTATTTATAGCTTATACTTAACCCAATATATACATTTAATCTCATTTATTGGTGCACAATAATTTTGATATGCTTAATAATCTTTAAGATTATTTTTCTGCTCATATAATATATATTTATAACAGAAACTATTAAAAATAAGCTTCCCCAATTATATTTATATTTTATTAATTTTGTTAAATTTTGATAAATGACCCAATTGGTCAAATATTTATTAAAAATTCAATTGATATCCAAAATTTATGCATTTGGTGTCGATGGGTACGTATTTTTATTCTCTACATTTTTATGGGCTTTAATCAAAGTTTTATTAGAGTTTAACATACTCAAAAGCCTATCCAAAGGTTATTTAATTTTAGGTATTTATTTTAGAGTGTATAGGACAAACGAATGAAATCTAACTATATATCTGAGATCTACGCATCCTCAGTAATGTTTTAGTATAATTTTTATCGAGTTTTACTCACAGTGGGAGAATACCTTATTTTTGAGTATTACTATAAAACATCTCTTACGGTAAAAATTACACCCCTAAAATCATAGTACACGACGTATTTAGCATTTTTGTAACTAAGATTGGAAAAAACCAAGTTTTCTTTCTTTTTGTTCCTTCTTTTTCCGTTTCCTAAAAAAGCGTAAAGGGAATTTGAGGAAGATAGGCAACGACCCACAATTGCTTATAGATATATAGTGTCAGTTTACCAACTTACCCTTAACCACCTGTCTATATTACAATATGGCCATTATCTATCAACTATATATATATATATATATATATGTATATGTATGTATGTATGTATGTATGTATGTATGTATACGTATTTGATCAATTTCAGATACTCCCACCTGCCAATCTCACATTATCTATTATACAACAATTAATTATCCTCTATTACATATTTGTTTTATTTTTATTTTTTCCAACTCACTACCTCCACTTATATACTAATGTAAACATGCATATATACACCCCATGAAACATACATATATATTTATATTTTCATTGTTTGTATTCTATCTAAATTATTATTATTACATCACCCAAATTTATTTTATTTTCTAAACCTCTTTATAAATTACGTTTTATAAATAATTTAATTTAACTAATTTATACATGTAACTTAATACCTTTGCGTAATTAACACGTATGTACACGAGTAATTCACACAAATATGTGTATTTTCACACATTTACCTTTGTTTAAATTAATTTACGTGTCATAAAAATTATGAGTTGTTACACCAGGACCATGTAAATGGCCACTTGGCAAAGGCTTGGGCAATGCAAGCATGGCCCAAACATGCAACAAAACTTTGTTTTGAATAGTGGTCATCTCCATCACCTACACTTCATCCTCTTTGTTTTCCTTCGTCCCAAAGCCAAACAGGTCGTGAGAACCTCCATTGGAAAGCTTACATACCCCTCTTCACATCCCCACCTTCCCTTGTCCAAGTTCATAGTCATAAGAGAGAAAAATGGCCACCATAGTAGGGTACTTGACATAGTTAAAATATGGAATTGTTGGGAAAGTAGCTGGTCCGAGTTTTGAAGGAGTGTTTGATGGCCATTTTGTGATCATTTCTTAAGGTAAAACCTTCGTTCCCCATCTTTGATATGTAGATTTCAAGTTCCAATCATTAGAAGGAAACTAAGCTCGTGGTTATAATTTACAAGGTACCAAAGTACGTTAGTTGCAACCTGTTATAATAGAAACTAATCTTTGAGGCAACTTTGGGGCAACTTGTGAAGTGGATAGAGGAGTCCACTAGAGCTCAAATTTGGGGTGTGTAATATTGGTACTTAAAGCTACAAGAGGGTATAAGTTTCTTACCATAATATTTTGTTGTCATGATTTACCATGCATGCCAAATTACCTTGTTACCAAGGTAGTCTGATACTTAGAAAAATTTAGAGTTGTATTGAATGCATGTCATGTGTTTGATGATATGTATGAGTGGGCTTTTGATCATTGTTACTTATTGGAATGAGTTTTGAAAGGAAATGTTTCTATGATCTAAATGTTGCAAGAGGTGTAGGAAATAACCTTTAAATTAGAGAGTTAATGAGGGAAAATAATGCTTGAAATTCATGAAAATATATGAACTTAGGAATGTTTGTTGCACAACTAAAACTTTAGCGGACCAATTGACTGACCAAATCTTGCTGTTTTCAGCTAAAATTTGGTGGATACCTTACTGAATATCCCAAAAACAAGTGTACTAAATTTCGTCCAAAAATAATATATGTTAGTGGGTCAATTAAGATGAAATGTGACTGTCTGTCACATGGAATTCTAAATTTGAAGAGAACTGATAACACACTTAAAATTCCTGCCAATTGAAACTCAAAAATCACAAAATACAATTCTAGTAAATAGTTAGGAAGTTTAGATTAAATTTAAAAAGTTTTGCGTCAATTTGATGCATGGTTTGATCACTAGAAAAATCGCGAAATATGTTGCTTAATAAGGCTACATAACTAGAACTTGATGAAGTATTAAAAAAATTGAGAATTTTGTCCAAATTTATCCATATTGACCTAATTTGAGCAAATTGGCGCCATGTTGACCTAATTTGGCTAAAATTGACTATGTTGACTAATTTGACTAAGTTTGACCAGTTGAACAAGATTGACTAAATTTTAACAAGTCAAATCTAAGTTGACCAAAACTTGTTAGGGACGGTGGAACTAGAACTGGGTCGAGTTTCACAAAAAAATTCAAATTGATTTAAATAACACAGATCTAAGGGTATATTACAAAATTGGGTCGAGTTTTGACAAGACACTAATAAGCGGGACTCGATGTGAGTAGTTTAATGCAGATGTTGTTTTAACGTGTATTCTTTGCATAAAGCATAAATGAAGTGGCATGGATTGGATGGTTTCATCTAATCTGAGCAAAAACAAATGGTTTGAGGTATATATAGATGTATACTAATAATGAGACATTAGGCTTGAGGTCCGAGCGCGGGGTCATGGTACATGATGTGATAAGAATTAAATTCGAAGTTCGAATGTGAGCTTAGGACATATAATTGGTGCGCCTAGCTTCTAACCCACTCGAGGGAAAACACTTGAGGACCGAGCACAGGTTGAGGGTATTCGAGGAATACGCCTAGCTCATGATCCACTTGAGTGGCCGATATTCCTAACTCATGACCCACTCAAGCGATGACCATAGGGTTGAATTTGATAATTTGAAACCCTCGTTCAGATACAAATTTCAACTAGCATATATTTAAACTATTCACTTTTAACTGTTGCATTGTCTATAACTTTTTTTTTTCTACATATCATGTTTTCAAGCATTGTTTCATCATTATTGTTCATGCATATATGCACTATTTTTAGAATGTTAGTTATAAGTAATATGCTAGACTTACTACTTACTGAGTCGTATTGCAATTTAGGCTCATTACTTTACTAATAACATTTTAGGTTCATCAATGGCTGACAAAGGGAAATGCTTGGTAATAGTCTAACTCCCATGGTAGTTCCTTTCTGTTTTCTTGATTTTGTTACAAATTGGTCACTTGTGTATATGTAATTAAGGGTTAAAATATTCTTTTGGAACAAGACAATATGTAATATATAAATGAGAATCTTTTGCTATGTTTGAAAAGGCTAGTACCTGTTCATAGTCTAAATTATATATTTGTTTGCTCTCACACTTCACAAAATAAATGTTTGGATTAATCTAATATCACTTGTTATTGCAATTAAAAATGTTTAATAGTGATTTAGCGAACTTGACTCGATGAGTGGGTTCGTCACGTCACTATGTCGGTCGAGCTGCCCTTCATCCTAAGGAAGTGGCTCCGACAGGAGAAGTCATTTTTGTTGAATATTAATTGAACATGTGGGCTTATATGCGAAATAATTGTGTATTTAAATAATATCATCTAAAGTTTAACCCATTTAATGTGATCAAATTAAATTTAGAGAAAATTATAGAAAATATACAAAAACATATTCACAATAATATACGCCCATTTTTTATAAAGTTTTAATTATAACATATAACTTAAAATATTATCAGTTACAAATTGGGATAAAGAAGAGTAGTGATGGCTCAAAGAAGAGTAGAGATGGATTTGTGTGGAGAATTGGTGGATTCAAGAGCAATTGCAGTGGAATGTCGAGCGTGAGCTTGTTACTTTTTTTTTTTGTTTCCCGGTGCCCTAGTCGGCTGAAACTACTGCACCATTCTTCGTTGCCATCATTGCCACTGCAACTACTGTAGATGTGCCATTACCCCTATGCAATACTCCTTTCTCTTTGTGTACTACTCACCACCTCTACTTGCTGCCATCGTTGTGTCGCTGTTCTTGCATCCTTCTCTGTTTGCTACTTGTGTTGCTTTTGTCCGCTCTTTGCTTCTCTATTTTGTTTGCATCATCTGTTGTTGCACTCTGCTTCTTCTATACACCGTTGTTGTCGCTATCCATTCCCATTGCCCCTTTTTTGTGCTATTCCCACTATTTGTTGCCTCGTTACCCATCGTTGGTGCTCACCGCCTGCTCGTGCTATTATTGTCACCTACTGCTCGCTTGTCGCTAATCGTTCCATTCATTGTTGCTGCTCCTACTGCACATCAAAACCTTGCCCATTCCCTGTTGCAACTCTCACTCACAACCATCGTTGCTATAACGACACCCCTAGTCCATCAAAACCCCCATTGCTGTTGAAAAAACTTCTGATTCTACTCTGCCCCACTAGTCCATCACCTCACCACCGTCACCACTACTTGCCTTATTGTTGTCGCCACTGCCCTTCTACTTCGCGTTGCCTTTGTTGCCCTTGTTGCTACCGCATCCTCACCATTGCCATCGAAGCCATTGCTTTGGAGCTTCCAAGTGCTCTAATGACTAACTTTTGAAAACATAAATTAAGAGAAAAGAAGAGGAAAAACAAGAAGAACCTTGCGTTATTGGAGTTGTTGTAGTCGTTGTGTTCTATGATTTAACAAACAATGGTAAAAATTTGTAAACCAATATTACATGATTTGCCTAACGTATATTGGTATATTATATTTAGTCAATTGGTTTTACCGCATTGTTATACTATTGTTATACCAATGTTATACCATTGCTATAAGCTAAATGTATACCAATGTTTACTAGATATTATAATATTAATATATTAAAAGTATATTAATGTTATATCAACTATATACCAACTTTTGACATACTAATAGTTGTTAATCAATGATTTTTACAATATTATATACCTTATACTATTATTTATAAGCTAAATGTTATACCAATGTTACACCGACTAATACCAATTTTTGATATACTAATAGCTATTAATCAATATTTTATGATATTTTTGATATTAAGGTTCTTTTATATGCATAAATATAAAAATACTAGTATTTATGTAACTGTTTCCTTTTTCTTACACAGAAATATGTTTTTCTATTAAATTTAAGTATTGTGGGCATAAACACATTTATGTAAGTATAAGTCTTTATGTAAAGATCAAGATTATTATTTCTATATTTTTATGATGGCCTAGAATATATAAATCAATAATTAGGGTTAACATTTAATTAGCCTAAATATATAGTTATGGTCTCCAAATCACATCTAGAAGTTTTTTTTATTCTATGTGACATTCCATGATCAGAAAGATATGTTAGGACTACATGTTGATTTGGAAGACTAACTACTATCCTTGTGACTTATGAGTATTATTATGGATCCAAATAAACTTTCACATTAACTTTGTATTATTGGTGATACAATATGAATAATCTAATTTATGTTATAGTTTTCACATTTGAATAGCATCTAACAAAATATATATATATATTGCATTATCCCAAGCTATCTTCACATCTAACTCATTTGCAATCACAACTAGCTAGCTATGAAGTAGTTATATGGTTGCAGGATATACCTACATAGTTGATCCCTAGAACTGATATATATTTTCATGCATACTCATAAAAATGAGTAAACGGTATAGGTTGATAATGCGGGAGTCTAAGTATTAGTAAGTGTGAAACCAGGTTAGGTTGGTAAAAAATTTTGGTAAGACTTTGAGACTCGACCTAATTAGGTCGGATTTGTGAAAAGTTGACCACGTCATGTTGCTTGCAAGCTTAATAATTAGTAGTAGAGGTTTACTTGTCTTGGGTCAAGTTAGAGCTCAATCTCAATCTAATCCAGCCCAACTAATTTTAATTAAAATAATTAGAATCCTAAATTGCATTTTTCAACTCAATCCAACTTAAATTAGTTCAGCTAGGTTGGTCATTAAGGTAAAAGATGTTTGTATGTATTAAATATGCTAGTAAATTTCATACACAAAATTTACACTTATGTATTAAAATTTTAATTAATCCAATTTTAACTTCAACTAATATATATTTGGCATTTATTTTAAAATAACCTAATCAAGTTTCATTGAATGTTTTTGATAATATTTATAAGTAATCAAGTTATTTTAAATAAAATCATATTTACGCGTTACCATACTATAATATAGAAATAAAGATTAAGAAGAGTTTCATGTAAAAAGTTGTTTTATGATGTATTTTTAGGCTTCCATGCCTGACTCAACTTAAACGAGTTTGCATAAATTAATTTTTTTATGATATATTATTATATTAGCTTTACGCATATTTTAAAATTAATTATTACTTTAATTATTATAAAATTATTAATAAAATAGTTTTTTCAACAATTTTTTTTCTCGAATTGGAAACCTTTAATTAAGTGATATTTATTTGTTATACTCAATCTAACTTAAGATATAGTTTTTGGTCAAAGAATTTATAAATAAATATAATGTTTCTGCTGTTTAAAAAAAATCTAAGATATGTTTATTATTATTATTATTATTATTTTAGCGGTAAGTGTGGTCGGTATTTTTTTAATTTTTTTATTTCTTGAGCAGAGGAGAGCCGTAAAATAAAATAAACCTGTAAATCAGATTCGCGGTATCTAACACCGACTTCTATCCATATCCCTCCTAGGTCAAAAGGAACCTCAATTCAATAATGACGATGATGGAAGACAAGAAGCGGGTGAAGAAGGGGTTTTTATGGGACGAATCTTGCAGGCCGCAAGTTCAACAAATAATGCCCTAATCTTGTCTCGTCTACTTCAATTTCAGCTCTAATTATACTGAGTTTGAGTGGATTTCTAGTGTTTTAAATCTTCGAAATCCATCAATCAGGAGGAGAAATTGGAATAGAAGCCTCATCTCTTGTGTGTTTGTTTAAATAGATTTTTTTTTATTCAGGATTTTTAGTTTTTTCTGTTTTTTCTTTTGGGTTCAATCTGGTGAGGTTGTGGTTTTTAGTTTGTTGGAGATCTACTGGTGGAGCTGTACCTAGGGTTTTCTTTCTTTCTTTCTTTCTTTCTTTCTTTTTTATTGGAAAGAATTTGTTAGGAGGACTCGTAGTGAGCAGAAGCAGTAGAGGATCTGAAGCTGCCAATGCCATTTGTTACGGTTTTGGAGAATTTTTCGGCGATTTTTGAGAGACCGAAAAGACTTGTAGAACAACAAAGAATTCAAATCAATGTCTTGGGCAGGGCCAGAAGATATTTTCCTTTCTACTTCACTCGCCAGCTATCTCGACAGTAAGCCTTTTTTTGTCATTCATACGCTTGCTTCAAAATTCCTTTTTTTTTCTCGTTTCTTTTGGTTGATCTTTTGAATTGTACTACATGTTTCTTTTAATGGTGTGTTCTTGTGTAGAGTTGATTATTGTTCTTCTTGTTATAATTTTCTGTGATTTGTTGAATATTTCTCAATTTTGGAGGCTGTTTTTTTCTTTCATTTGTGCTTAATGTGGTTTTCCTGACAATTATGTTCTTGAGCGGCAAAAAAACAACAATAATGAAAAAGTGAAATATTGAGAACTCCGTCTCCCATGGATTTGGCTAACTGCTATTCTCCACATGAGAGCATAATCGAGTCGTGATTATGTTCTTAATGCCACATTCTCGGTTCTTTTGTATTGACTGGCGCTTGCTTGATGATGATTGTTTTGGTGTTTTCTTCCAAGGAAATTCTAAGCTTTGGAACTATACCAGTGAAAATTAAGCATAGGCAGTATGTCTTTGAGACTGCTACAAGCAAAAATCAGGTCTATGTATTACAATCATAAAAAAAGATACTAAGCTATAGAGCTACTGGTATATCTCATCCAGCAAAAATATAGCCTTAGCATTTGGTTCTTTCTGGATTTCTTCAAGTGTCTTTGTTTTGTTGGAGTTCAATAGACTCACATTTACATTAATATTACATTAAAAAATTAGAGAAAAAAATGGGGCAAGAAAGAAAGATCACGTAAATCAAATGGTCAAATTTGGATGACTGCCATAGTACTTGTTAATTAGACATCATAAATGTCTGTCATATATCTATACTTCTATTGGATGAGAGAATGCCATGGTACTTAGTAAGTAATTTCTTGATGGGAAGTTTCTAGTGCACTGCTCCCTAGTGGGTTAGTTGATTTTTAACAGAGCTACTGAACAATACTTGTGACATTAGGCTTTCTTTGTAAGATTGTATATATTTAAGACAAAAGATGTCCATTCAAGTCAACTCAGCAAATTGATTTCCCAAATGCATGAGATCATCACATTTTATACGTATGCTCCTCTAATGTGCTCTTTTGAGGGATAAATTTATTATTATTATTTTTTTGTTAGAAGTAGTTATATCTTTCTTAATTATCTTTGTTTTTGCTGTTTGAGGTTTTCCTTTGCCTTCATCATTAGCTTTTATTGTTAATCAATCACTATTCTTATTTGGTGTATTTAATAGTGAGAATGCTAAGCTTTAATGGTGTCTTCTCTTTAGAGGGTACTCTTTGATCAAGAATTTCTGGAAGTCTCCTCCTTTGCATTCTTTATATTGTTCAACTATCTTATAATTTTGATAGTGCGATTTGACCCATTGAGTCTTTTCTTTGGGTGAGTTCTCTTTGAAATCCTTTTTTCATCATCTTGGTGCCTCTTCTATCAATAGCTCTAATATCTTCCAGAATGATTTTCTATGCAAGCACATTTTCTTTCATAGACCTTTTTTTTTTTTTTTTGGGTTGAACTAGTTCTCACAAAAGTTTGAATAGTGCAAACATCCTGCAAATGTGCTTCAAGGATTGGTATCTTTCTCCAAACTGAGTTACATGTATATGACAGTGTGAAGGCATGTGCCTTAGGGGATGCACACCCCTCCTGCGGATGGAAGTACTCTATATCTTGGCATTTTAGTGAGGCACACACGTTTTTGCCTCACTTTTTTTTTTGTTATTAATTTTTAATTGTTTGAGACTTTGATTAATTTTTTTTATTATAGTTAATAATAATAATATCAAAATTAATAAAATATGATTTAATAATAATATTACTACATCGTAAAATACAAAAAAAAAAAAAAACATAATTATTTGCTTGCCTAAATTTAAAAGCACAAGCATGGCCTTCCTATTTCTTTTTTTAATGCTTGAGCCACAATAACAACGAGGAAGCAAGAAGCAAACAACAAGTCTTGTGGTTAATTAAATATTAACAAATTTATAAAATATATTTTTGCATTTTTCTGCTTCATGTCACTTGGGTGCGCGTGTGCTCCTTTCCTTGCACCTCAAGCAATGGAGGGGTCCCTGTCCTGATAACATTGGTGTGACGATGTCAAGAGTTTAGCCACTATTTTTTCTTGAGTGTGAGCTTGTCAAAGGGGTGTGGCAAAAATGGGAAGCATTGCTTCAATGGGAGGGTCTTTCCTCAAATGCATTTTTATGGGAGTATCTTGATGTCTTTGTTTTGCTTTGATGGTTAAGGACTGTCACCGGGTTTTGTTGTTGTAGTAGTTTGATCTATTTGGAAGGAGGGAAGTGTTTGTGATTTTGATAATAAGGAAAGTGATATTAAGCTATTTTGGAAAGATCCCTGTTTAGTATTGCTCTAGGCTATTGTTTGTAAGCTCTCTTGAAGGTGTTTTTTGGGGATTGATGGAGTGGACAGGCTTCCATTTATCTAGTTTTTGACCTTTATGCTAAGTTTCACTGTTTGTGTCACACCTTGTACTTTTTTCATGCTTAATACAATTCTTTTCCCAAAAAGAAAAAAAAAATGTTCTGATGGTATTTGACTATACTAACTTTATTCGTTTTCTCTCATCCTATCTTCAAATGGGGTTACAACTACCATTTATAATATATGGTTGAATATGGTTTTATTATATATTCATCTTTACGTTTATAATTCTATCGCACATTCATTGTTAATATATTTTATTTCCCAACATTTTGTTCTATAAAGAATTTGATATGGTAGTAGTCTTATAAAATTTTTGTTCAACTTCAATGTGATACATAGATCATATAATTCTAGAAGCTCAACCCGAGTAAATTATTGTTTTACTAATAATTTTTCATATCATCTTTTTATTTGTTGTTCTCGATGAATTATTAATTCCAATCTTACGTCTTTGGTAACTTTGGTATTACAATGCACACACTTGCATTGATTGTAACTGTGTGCTTATAACTTGATTAACACTACTGGCAATAAGTTGTAAGCAAAAAATGACTTATGGTAACTGTGTGATATTCCCTGCAGAGAAGCTCCTTGTTTTGCTTCGAGATGGTCGTAAACTCTTGGGTATACTTCGCTCGTTTGATCAATTTGGTATGAGTTTCTTCTATTTTTGTATATTTGTGTCTGTTCATGTTTTTTCTTGTTCTTAGACTACTAATAAAGCTTTATGTTATGCAGCAAATGTTGTTTTGGAAGGTGCATGTGAGCGTGTAATTGTTGGAGATCTTTATTGCGATATTCCATTAGGTTTATATGTAATCCGAGGGGAAAATGTTGTTCTAATTGGAGAGTTGGTATGATATCCTCCCCTATTTCATGTTTAATTCTGATTTTTTTTTTAAAAAAAAAGTTACATCCTACTTACCTTATGAAGATCTTTGTTGTTGGCCAGGACTTAGAGAAGGAAGAGCTTCCTGCAAATATGACTCGCGTATCAGTTGCAGAAATAAAAATGGTATGTCCTCTAGATTGTGTTGTTATCATGTTGCATGTGTTACAAACCTGGACCTGTGAATTTCTTTTGAGTGTACACCACATGAATAAAAATGAACAAAAAAGAAAAGGATTTCTCTGTTAAAATCATGAACATTGTGAATGTAAAGCGTGATCATCTATTTTATTTTTCTTTGAATCATCATTTATTTTAATACATTTTATTCATTTGAATCTTAGATTTATGAAGAAGTTCTTTCACCTTTTCTGTTGGTTATGACCTCGAAAGTAAAGATTCAGTGTGCAGGCTCTTGCCATTGCATGCTTTGGGAAATATTCCTTTCACCTTTTCCTACTTTGCTAGGAGGTTGTTCATGGATATAAACCTATGATGATTAAACACAACACAGTAACATTTGTGATTGCATGTATGTGCCTCGTCATCTGTTATGATCTTGTTAAATATGGTTGATGATAAGAGAAATATTTTTGTCAAATAAAACTATTCTACCATTTCAAGAATCAATATAGTAAAACACTCAGCTTTTGTATTTTCAGAGCTATTGGGGTGTTGTCTTGGTGCCCTATGATGTCTGCATACAATTCTAGATTGCACATGAACTTATTACTCAATATGACATCTCAAACATCACTAATCACCTAGCCCAAATGAAAACCACTCATTTAAAGTTAGGTTTCATCTTAATGACGACATTATTAACCTAACATTATTAGTAAGCCCTCATAAATGTATTCATCAACAATAGCAAGAGCTATTTTGTGCAAATAGACAAAATATTCGCATGTCCTCCCTTGTGTTGAACCTTGTGATAAGAACAAATATTTGTCTCCCCTTTACGTTCTCTCCAATTTTACTATATAATTATGTGTCATCCATATTTATTGGCAGTATCCCATGCCAATGAGCAGCCAAATGCATTTTTTGAAGCAAATCTGTCACATAAATATTCCTAGGAGGCCTTAGACCTAAGTAAGTATTTTTCTTTGGTGGATGAGATGATGTTTCCAAAAAATATAGTGGATAGGAAAGAAAATGTCTTAAGTTTTTCAGTGGCTTTGTCATTAAGAATATAATCAAGAAACTAGCAATTCTAAACTTCTCCTAAGGCATGTGTCACATGCAAATTGCATCTTCTGGGATTGGTTGAAAATGCTCAATCTCATGAAATGGTACAGTTAAAATCCAACCCAAATTGACTGTGCTTCATTGAGTCTCTAGGATAGATAGATTTGCAGACATCACTAGGGATTAGTTTGGAATTTAAGAGGCTCAAGTACCTTTAAATTAACAGAAATAAAAGGCTAGGGAGAATCCTCTGAAATAATAAAAGGCTAGGGAGAATCCTCTAAAATCAGGATCTTTTTTAGCTACACCTCTATTTTAGTGTCTATTTCCAATGTAGATGAAAATCTTATTGAATTGTACAGTTTCTTTGGGTTATTCTCTAAGGACATTGGCCACAACAGTTGATATTGTTCTATATGACCTTAAGGGAACAGATTCAAATATGAAGTAACCTCTCTCCACAAAATCGAGGTCTTTAATTTTTTTCATATTTCGCATTGGTACGAATCTTGTCCACTGGATACACCCTTCTCTATGCTTGGAGTTTGATAGGGTAGTGTCAATTTAGTATCATCTACCAATTGTTGCATTATTCTGACAGTGCTCTGCTCACTGAATGGGAAGTTTTTATTCGATTCAAACTTTAGAAAAACATGGACTCCGTCTACCTTATAAGCTGGTAAAAAGCAATATTAATAGTGTTTTCCTAGCAACTCAGGATTCTACGCCATTGTTTATCTCATCATTATCATAAAATTTGGTGGACTGATAGGTTCTTAACCTAGCTTGTTCCTTACCGCCTAGACTACTTCTAAGCTTGATGTTTTTCAATACAAAGTCTCATTAGGCACCAAGGTGTAAGTTATGAATTTCTAATGGGAAAAAAATATATAGGAGAGTAATATTTAGCCAATTGGATAAGAAATGTAATCATGGATTACTTACATCCATTACTTAGGAAAATGCCCTATGTATGTGCCATTTGGCCAAGTTGCAGCCTTGGGAATGGTGATGAGCATCCACACAATGCAGGTATTTCCATGGATCTTCGTTGTTTTGCCCTCCTAGTTTAAGTATATAATGTATCATTTAATGTTTTATTAATTTATTTCTTAATGGGAGGCTCTTACAAAATCCATTCCTTATTAGTAAAACATTTTTGTTCTCTTTTTTGAAATAGGGATCCCGAGTAAAAAGTAAGATGCAATAAATAGAAAGTAAGGAATTAATTAAATGTTAAGTTTTTAAATATAATAACAGCTATTATTAATGATATAATTATGGTTCTCTACCAAAATATATATATATATAAATAAATAAATAAAAATTGATGGCAGCAAAGTCCCAAAATCTGGAAATTCTGTTATTGCAATAGGTATCCCTTGGATGGCATAGTTTCATATTAGAGCAAAGATGCCTAAAGCACAGAATTTTACAATTCCTTTGTTATATCATATTTAGTATTTTTTTATCTGTTTAAATATTTCTTTTGTGCATTGGTGTTGGAGAAGAGAGAGAGAGGGAAAGAGCGAATCTCAATCTGTCTTTCTAGTTTGGCGTTGTGCATAGAATGCATAATTCTTATTTATGAGTTATGCATCTTTAGCATAATCAATACATCACCAGTTGCAATGGCCATGTTGTCCTACTAACTATAGTTATTCCAGGTTTCTAATATGCACCTTACTGATTTTCTGACTCCTGTTAGTTTTTACTTGTGTGTTAAACATCTGATTTCTTGTATACATTTCTTTGCAGTAGCTGGAAACAAATGGCAGAAAAAAAAAATTTTTGAGATTAGCAATCCTTTAAAGTCTTTGATAACTTTTTTTTTTTTCTTTTTTTTTTGAGGGGGGGAACCTAACAAGTTGCCTTGAGCAATTCAATTAGATCCTAAGGATTTAAAACGTGAAACGCCTTATTTTTTTAAGTATGTGGAAGCTTCACTAGCATAAAATCACCATTAACTGTGGAATACTTGCAATGACTGTAGACTTCCTTGTAGCAGAAAGTAGACATTTTCATAAGTTGCCTGCAGACCATTGATTTTACTGTTGTTTTTGGTATGCTTCATTTTTCTCGAATCTTTTGATAGCTTTGCCTAATATTTGCAGGTACAGAAAGCAGAAAGGGATGCTTCTGATCTGAAAGGCTCCATGAGAAAGAGAATGGAGTTTCTTGATTTGGAGTGACGGTTATGTCTGCAACAACTGTCTTCAATTACCAATTTAAGCCATATTAATCCGCAAATATTATCGCGGACCAGATGGAAAGGAGTTTGAAGAGGATTTTGCTTTAATTGATCCTTTTCATTCATATGCTCCTCATGAAAGTGTACCTCTTTTGTAATACTTGACAAGAGATTTCTGATATTTGATGTTTGATTTCTGTTTAGGCTATTTAACAGCAAGTTAGTTGGTCTACTAAATTGCAAGCGATGTTCTCCTTTTTGTTTGTTTTTATTTTTTGAGGTTTTTCTGCTGTTTCTGTGTGGATGCTTCAAAATTTTTATTTTTATTTTTTTGATGGAAAAAGAAGATTTCATTGAGAAGAAAAAAGAGTCAAAATCTACTTTGGATGAGAGGAATCCTCTAACCACACCACCTCTTCTACTTCAGCCGTAAATTCAAGCTTTATTGCAGAATAATATATAACATATTTACCATATTGTTCCCATCTGCAATCTTGATTTTTCAGGGTTCTGCAACTGGGATCATCCAATTGTATGTGACAAGGCGAGCAATCTGATTCCAGAGCTCCTCCTGCTTCCTCAACAATCTTGATAGGTATCGGCATTGAAGTTGCTACAATCATCTGGCGGCATTGTCTCTACAATCATCAGTGTTGTTTCTGTATTAATGTTAAATGCACCTGGTGGAGGTTGGTCCCCATGGTTCCTTCTCTGAAGGTTGCTGTAGTTGTTGCCCATGTGTCTTTGGACTTATTTGCTTTCTAGCTTCCCTGTGCCCAATTCGAATGGCTGCATCGTCAAGGCCTTTGTTCTGATGAGCTTTTCTGTGATTGTTGCACCATAACGCTCAGAGTAGGATAATCTGAAACTGTTTCCATCAGTCATCAATAATTTTGTTCAAGGTGGGGTGCCTAAATGGAACCCCGATTATTTTAAATTTAACTAAACACTAAGAAGAAAAGAAAAGAAAAAAAAAAGCCCAAACAAATGCTTTTGAAAATCATAACTTGTGACAAACTTAGAGGTTATAATTTGTTGGATATTAGTGTTTGCTAAATTAATAGTTTTAATCATTTTTTTAAACCAGATTACTTTTTAGTTTCTTATAAAATACAATAAACTAGTATATAATTTACTTGTACCTAAGACTTACACTACAATTCAAATAATAAAATTAGAAAACAATTATTTATCATTTTTGTAGGGAAAACTTATTTGTTAGTAGGAATTTCATTTTTATTATCCAAATTGTATGGAGAGAGGAAGCCAAACGTGGAAGAAAAAGAAGAAATAAATAAAGAAAAATTTTAAATTAATTGCTCAATTGTAACTATAGCCCTTAGCAACGTAGAAAGAAGGGTAAACTTTGACTCGTTGGTCAAACTTAGCCTTTTCTGTCTTTTACTCCTTGAATTCAAAGGAATTTGATTCCATGGATGAATCACTTGTTCATTCTTTCGATGATGGACTTGTCTCAGTATTGGCATATAAGGACATTTGACTATCTTCAGCAATCTCAATTGATGTAGCTTGTCCATCCATATTATCCACATCCACCACCAACATTTGATGTTTTCTTTCTTGGTTATGAAATGTGCTTGCCAGAGATTCAACCTTCGATTTAAACGATCTCGAGCACAAAAATCTGCAATTAAAAATTGGAAAAATAAATATCATGCAAAAAACCAACAAAGTTCAAAAAGATCTAAAAAGCCTAAAATGATTAAAACAAGGGTCTTATTTACGAGCTATAAAATATAAGATAATGCAT
Organism: Tinospora cordifolia; assembly: GCA_030144865.1. Taxonomy (NCBI): domain Eukaryota; kingdom Viridiplantae; phylum Streptophyta; class Magnoliopsida; order Ranunculales; family Menispermaceae; genus Tinospora; species Tinospora cordifolia. The sequence goes on along the minus strand of JAJIYU010002256.1, from coordinate 10,486 downwards.
TTTTTTATGAGGATTTAGGGGGTTTCATGTTGCTGCATAATCCATATGAAATGTTTTTCCTTACTTGAAATACATTTTATGGGAAAACTTGAAATTACCTTGAAAGTTTTTAGTACAAATGAATTTTCACAACAGAACGTGTTTTAATTTTAAGCTTGAAGATTAAAAAAAACGCTCGAGTTTTTACAAAAGCAAGGGTTTTTTTTAAAACATAAAACGTGTTTTTAGTCTAAGTAACCAAAATATAGAACATGCTTCTTATATAGAGTGCATTTTAAAATTTTCATATAAAATCTAAGAAAAAATAAAACATCTTTCTAGTGTGAAGCACATTTTAAGCATGTGTGTAAAATTTCATATCACCAATGGAAACGTGTCTTTTATGTGGAATGTGTTTTTATTAGCCCACAAATTACACTAAGTATGTGCATGATTTAAAACATATGAATATGGTTTATTTTTGAAATACACTTTTAAATCTATGCAATTTGATAAAGAAAACTCTTAAATACAGTTAAAATGTATTTTTCATGCAATGTTAGATATTTAACTTGGTCAACCTAGTTTGACAGTCAATTTATGTTGACTTTTACAAAATATGCATGCTCTAATAAATCTGTATAAAAGCATTCTAATGCAGCTATACTCTAATTATGGAATGCAAGAGACATTTTAAACATTCAAAAATAATTTGAAAAATTTTGATACTGGTTAAATGTACAAAAAATTCAATAATGCATGAAATGCATAAATATCTAGGCTAACAACTATGACGAGTCCTCTAAAACACTATAAAATCTTTTACAAATAGTCTAATATAGATATAGTCTTGAAACACATGGTTATTTTTAATTAAGTGTACTTTGACTTGACTATATAACTTTAGTCGTTCTTTTGACTTTGACTTTGATTGTCTTTAATTTTTCTTTAATTGATACAATGTTACGCTTTGGACTCACATAGATCAAATCATCAATATACACAAATGTATTGTTTATAGATCATCAAAACATCAAGGTAATGGTCAATAGGTCAACATTTTCGTTCAATTTGGATGCACATGAAAGAATTTTGTAATAGATGGATTAGTTGGATTGGATGATAGGGTTTGTGAGATTTATCACTCATCAATTGTGAGTGATGTTTGTCTTAGAAGAAACTTTAATGTTGATAAAGGGTTATTGCAAGATGATCCTCTCTTCATTTTTTTTTTTTTTTTTTTTTTTGAAAACAATCCTCTCTCCATATTTCTCTTCGTATTTGTGGTCGCTTAGGGAGGAGCATGACCAAAACCCAACATGCTTCATTGATTAAAAGGCTTCCTTGTTAGAAAGGCAAATATTGAGCTTTTTCACTTGTTGTTTGTTGATGATAATTTATTTTTCTTGAAGGGGGAGAAAGAGAGCATTTTGAATGCTACCCACCTACCGCATTGTTTTAGCTTCATGCTGGTGCTCAAAATCAATGTGGAAAAGTGTCAAATGGTTCAGTTTAATATGGAAGCAATTCAATTTCTTCACCTAGCTAATGTGGTTGGATGTTTATGGTGTTCTTACTCAGTTGATTATGTTGGCTAACCTTTGGATGGCAACACTATGACTGAAAAACTCAGGGATCTTGTTCTTTCTAAAATTAATTGTAGGTTTGATAGTTGGGATTTTTCATTTAAAGGAGGCAAACTAATTCTTATGTGTATAATGTTTACATTAACATACCATCCTACAATCCTTATTCAAAGTTCCTTCAAGTGTGACCAAGGAAATTGAACAAAAGTTCAAATCTTTCTTTTGGAGGGGAAAAAGGGCATTATTAGTCTAATTAATTAATAAGAAGTAGTTAAACCCTTGTTTAAAGGTGGTCTTGGAATTGATAACATTCACTCAATGAATGAGACTCTTTGCATTAAGTGGATATATTTTGGAAAGGGATTTATTGTGTGTTAGGTCATAAGCAACTTGGTGATCCAAGTAACCTAAGGAGGACTACCTTCTAGTCTCCTTGGAGAGTTGGAGATTCATATATACATTCTCTCACAATGCACGTCTTCACATATGTGAGACCCTAGATTTGGAATGATGCTATCAGTAGTCACTCTCATTTAGCTTCACTTCTAGGTACGACAATTACGATAACTAACTTGCTAGTGGATGACTCCTTGGATGAGAGACGGACAAGTCCTCATTAGCTTCAAACTCTTGAATTACTTGAAAACTTCTAAGTAGAGCTAATAACTCCTTGGACGAGAGATGGGCAAGTCCTTATTAGCTTCAAACTCCCTAGACATGGGGAGCACTTTATTGCTCTCTCTCTCTCCCCTCTACAAGCGAAATGATTTACAGAATCACTTGGAGGCATATAATATAAATTAGACCACTAATTGAATTGAGTGTTAGCAATTATAATATATTTGTTTATGATGTCCGCTGTTTCCTTTAGACCAATGACTTGGCTTAGAGGTAGGTTTGAATGCTGCTGTGAATGTCAAATGGTGCTGACTTTCTTAATACCCTAGCCAATAATTTATACTAGTTAAAGAAAAGAGAACTATCAGGTAGTTGGGACGGCATTATCATCACCCCCGAACATTTCCACTTACTTAAATTCGTGTAAATTGGAGCCTCTACAATGGGTGGCATTTAAATGAGTTCTATTCATAGAATCAAACCAAATCCAACTTGATTTTTCACTAGCTTCATATTTAGGGTTTTTATACTAATTGTTTTAGTTAAAATTACGGATTGAAATCTTCAAAATTACTAGTAAGCCAAATTAAACAATCATAAGGTTTGGATCTAGTGTTTGCATTTTTTTTAGTACGTTATAAAGTGAAAGTTCGTCAATCTTATCAAATATGTCACGTTTGAATTGTTTCAATCTAAAAGTATAACTGATATTGACACCTGTGGATTTAGTTTGCAATTTGGGATTTGATACCCAAACTGATCTAAACCAAACTCACACTAATCAAGGGTAGCGGTAAATCAAGTCGCCACTGATCCAAGGGCTCAGGTCGTTGAAATCACCACTTTGGTACATAAATATAAATCAATTCTATAAATTCTATAAATGCAATTTGAATTTGTGTCATACAAATGAATTGCTGAAATACAGCAGGAATTCACTGAGCAATGAGCATTATTAAGGCCCAGGAATTGTCATTTCCAAAATTTTCAAGTTTTTTTTAGTGCATTACAGACAACGCCCACTACGCTATTAAGTAATAAGTGCGCTCCCACAGTCATCATGCAGTTTTTTGGCAAGCACTGCATGCATTTCTGTCTTCTCAACAGTACTTAACCAAACCAAGACATTCCACTTCTACAGAAGTGGAAATTAATTACCTAGCAACAAATAAATAAATAAACAAAAGAAAAGGAAATAAAAATAAAAGAAGAAATAAAAATGAACTGGGCCACTTGAATGAGGCAATTTTCCTCTAGAAAAGCAGTAGTGTCTCAAAACGTCCAACACAAGAATGAAACAATTCAGATTGGCCGTACAATAGAAGCCTCAAAGGCGATTGTGATTTGTGACAGAGATAGAAACCCAACAAAGCCATAAATATCAGCATATGCTTGCATGTATGAATAATATGCAAGAATAAATGAGTTGTATTTATGAATGATGATGTAAAAGCGTTAAAATCATCCAAGGATCATTGCAGTGATTTCTGAAATCTAGAAATTGAGCTTTAAACCATACCCCATTCAAACATATGAACTCATTTCAGATGCCCGACAATCACACTACAAACTAAAGTTTCTATTGCCAGTAATAATCACTCTGTACAACAAAAAACTGTATTAGTCCTTCACTAGATTTAGGTGTGAAAATGCTCTTTCATCTACAAGCGTTTTTCAGGCGTCAGGGCTTCAACAAATGATATAAAACAGCTAAGTATGCAAAATTTTAAAATTCCACTATTCTGCAACAAAGAATATGTTCAAAATTTAACTATAACAATGGGGAAAAGGAAGGAAAATGATGACTTAAACTTGAAGCTCGTCTCTGCACAAAAGGTGCTTAGATGGCAACTTTTGTGATTCCTAATGTCCTAGGATTCAAGGAACAGTGACAGCTGCAGCAGCATGATGCAAGGTGCAAACTGTAAAAAGTGCTCTCTGTTATATTAAACCAACAACAAAAATATCTAAAATAAAATGGTGCATAATTAACTAGCATGATAATTTAAAGCAATAGGCAAGAGAAGAGGCACATAGATTTATAAGAAAAGGCTAACATCTGTCCTATTGAAACACAATTTATAAAAGGGTAAGTCCTATCTAATTGACTCCTTATTTTAGTTTTGTGAGCCCCTTTGCAACCTTATGTTTCTTTTCCTTTTCTACCTCTTAGTAAAACTTGCATAAGAAAGAAGAAATAAAAGTCAAAATATTTACAAGAAAATAACAGAAACACAGACAATATTACCTTAATTAGTGTCCAAATAGACTACACCATCATCCACGACCAAATCAGACGTTAGAATGCAACACATGAGTTATATGGTGCCTAAAATATTTTGAGGGCTGACTCAAAAGCAATACAGACAGCAGAGACCGTGTTTCCTATGTGCTAGCACGTACCTTTTCTTTTTCTTGCAGGTTGAGACAAATTGAAATTCAAAAATAATATTAATACAAATGATGGATTGCAGTGGACATAGATTTCCCAATGATATTATTATTACTAGAGGTGGGAAACAAAGAAATAATAATCATTTGAATGGTCTTAATACTGCTACATCACACGAATTCATTGTTATCAAGCTATCACTTGAAGAGACGCTAGTCCAACATCAATACAACCAAATCACCTAGTAATTACAAAAAGATAGGCAGTAAGGCTCTAGAGAATTTTTAATTTTAAGAGAGGCTGGTGTAAACATATGATGCCAAACACTCAATTTTACACACATACATATCATAAATATATTCCCCCTGAAGACATCAATATTAAAGCCTTTAAATCCTAAGATTAGAAGTTTGGTTTTTGTTTTCTTTTCCATATTATTCTATTCTTTCTGTTTTCGTTACCATTATGCTTCCACATAAAGTTATATTCTTTAAACACCACATTGTATGTCAAAACTTAATTTTATTATTATTTTCTTCCTTTAGCAGAAATTTGGTTTCTTTCTGGTCTAAAAATGCATGCACATAAAGGAGTGATTATATAAGATTTAACTTTTATATCACATAATATATATAGTTGTATACAAGGTTTGTACTTTGTGTGACTAATTGATAAATTATTTACCAAGGGAGGTGTGAACAGGCTTTCAATGTCTATAAGTTATTTTTCTTAGATAGTTTCATTTGGCCATACATCACCTTGACAACACCTGCATGTGCTAAGAGAGTAAGAGACATCAAAAAACAACTTTAATCTCACCAAGAAGTTTGCCTAGCAGTTCTACAAAAGAGAAAAAGCAATCTTTGCATCACGACTACCCACTTCTCATCATTTTGATCATTTACTTCATCAGTCATGTTGAGCTATTGCTCAATTAGAACTCTCAATCCTATCGAGATATGTTTTGGTAATTTCTTTTCCACACTTAATCAATGATATTATCCCTAGTTCCAAATTGCTAACCCATATCAGCATTTTCCTTTGACCTCATCATCGTTGCATTCCAGCAGCAAAAACACTTGAATCATTGGTATAGTTGGGTATAAAATGATGAAACCTAAGGCATTCGTGTGCAATTCTTCAAGGCCTTTTAAGTATTGAGCTAAAAGGAACATACCTATTTAAAGATACTCAAAACTTGAGGAGAGACCAAAATGAACTTTTAACTAGCTGATGAAAACACCGTAATATTCATACACAAGTATTGGAGGAAATTTAGGAGAACTATGTCTGCTTATTAAACAGTAGAAATTTATCAAACACTTGAATGAAACGAATCCAAATAGTCATTTACAAAACAGTCACTCATATGGCGACCCAAATAGTTTCTCAGCAAAACTTAGATGTCCAAGTGACTAGATTAATTTATGACAAGTAGCTAGTTGGTGACGTGATTTTACCTTCCGAAGCCAGAAAGTCAAGTAATATGATGTCAAAGGACAACAACCTTCAGTGTGTTATTTTTCTTTTGCTTCATCTAGTCATAAATTGTGTGGACTGCTGCAATTATGTCTTTCAGTATCAATTTAGTTTCACAAGGATGCCATGCTCAACTTTGTTGATGCATCCATTTCAGAAATTTTGTAAATTGTATCAACAGGCCAACAAAAATTAAATATTTTAATAAACTGAAAGACTATAAACTTCTCAAGCACAAGTACTTCTCAATTTTAAAAGGAACAGAAAGATAGAAAGAAGAAAACAAATTTTAAATTAAAAAAGGAAAAGGAAGAAAAGAATCTGTCATACTAAGCCAAGACAATTGCTTACAGATATCTCAAAAAACACTGATTTAGGACAAACCCCATATGAACAAATGAAACAAAATCTAAAATTTAGTAACAACTTGAAACAATTTGCTTACAGGTAGAACATGAAGTGTGTGCGAGTGAGGCTCCTGGCTATCTGGAGAAGCTGCCTGACCTCTCAAACTACTCTTTTCTCCTTGAATGCAGAAAAGGTTATCATCTGAGGTTAATCTGACCGGGATCAATAAATAATAACAGAACTCAGCAAATACCAGTTGGACCAGAACCCAATATCACCCGACAGCTTCCTCAAAAATTTAAAGAATCATTTGTGGTATCCTACTTCTAGCTGCTTAAAACTCAACCTAGTAATTCAACTTGACTCCTTCCTTCACTGTGATCTCCTCCTAATGTGCAACGAGGCTGGATATCCCTCAAAGAAATCCAACACAGCAGCCTCTAGATCCTCAACTGAGTACTTGATATACATTTCAGGGTGCCTTCCACTCTCTATATGGCCCCTGAATCTGCCAAGAAACGAACGGTAGGCAGGAATAAGCTTCTCTGATATGGAAATCCGAAGTTCCTCACGAAGCTGAGGATCAGGAATCAACCATGCTGATTGCGTTCGATGAACCTCTTCAAACATAGAATTGAATGTCTTAAATCTGTCCCTCAAAGCTGTCTTGGAAACCCCGGATGAAAAACTCCCACTTACGTGCAATCCTTCGTCTCTCAAACAATACAGAACCCTCACCCACGTTGATCTTTGGTAATTTGTAGCAGCATGCCTGAATTTCCCAGTTAGCTTCTTCAAATAGTCATCTCCAATCATCTCCCTAAGCTCCGGAGATCCTTTAACCTTCTGAACTATATAGTGTACATTATTCATTATAAACAGATGAGCAAGAGAAGCATCCTTGTAATGCTTGGACTTGCCATCCAAATTCACTTGTAAACTAACAATGATCCAGATCAGATGCACGGCTAAAGGGGATCGGTTTTCAGTTTCAGGGAGTTCCATCTCTGGTGCTGCTGGATCATTAGAGTATCTTGATCCCATAGAAGGCTTGGAAACTATCAATTCGATCAGAGTCTGCTTGTAATCCGAAATCAAATTGATGTAATTCATGACGTACCTCGTCAACGGATGAATGGTTCCTCCTGGTACAGGGATCTTCGATGGTTCTCTCTGCACAGCGCTCTCAAATTCCGACAATATTCCTCTCACAGCCTCGGCGAGCCTAGTTCGAATCTCGGAAGCCTGAACTCGAACCGATTCAGCTAAACTAGAGGCAAACACTGTTTCAACATCTGGAAGAAGATCCAAAAGCGCGTCGTGTAGGTCTAAAATCTTGAAAAGCTTCTCCGGGGATCTGCGACTGATACTAATCGCTTCCGCGAAATTGAAAAGCTGTATCGCAGGCCCCTTCACAGTCTCCATGAAGCAAACATCATTCGCGTTATTACCTAAACCTTCAAAGATCTGCTCGCACAGCAGCTTCTCGCTCGCAAACAAAACCCTAATACAAACCTTCGCGGCTCTTATCCATCTCCTGATCTTCGTTTCCAACGCTTCCCAATCTAATCTCTGAATATCTCCGATGCTCAGCTTCTCCACTCCTAATCGCCGGAAACTCGCGTCTATGGCGGATTTCCGAACGCTACCGTACACCTGTATGCACTCGCGTAGATATCCGGAAGAGATCATCCTCTCCGCTATGCTTCTCAGATCGTGAATCGCTTCCGCCGGTATCAACTCAATCTCCTTGATACTAGTCGTCGATCGAAGACCAGTTCTAGAACTACCACCACCAGCACCACTTCCTTCTTCCTCTCCAAGATGACCATGTTCTGTGCTGTGCTGCTCTTCGATCTTCAAGTAATCCTCTTCGTTGAATTCCCCGGAGCTTCCGGTTCTGGAATGCGAAGAAGAGGAGCCGATGGAAGAGTTGGGATCGATGAGAGCGTCGGTTTCGATTGGATTGGTTTGGTTGATCAAAATGTTGCGAAACTCGTCTTCCAATCTTGCCATGGCAATCTGAATAGCACCGTTGACCTTGCCAGAGTCGGCGCCGGAGATAGTCGCCGATTCCATTGAACGTTGGATCTCATCGACGGCTCGTAAGTAACGATCGGCTTCTTGGCGGTCGCCCTCAAAGATCATCCGTTCTCTAGCCTCCTCCGACGCCGTGGAGTCCCACCTCAGAATCACTTTCTCGGCCGCTGCGAGCTCCTCCGGCGGCTCCATGATCGTCACTGCTGAGATTTTACTAAATTTGAAGGTAAAGCGTTTTTGGGATGTGTCGAAGATAAAAAGAGATAGCTTAGATCTTTTTCGTTTTTTTTTTCGGGCTCCCGGAGGTGACGGTGTACGACTGGTCGGGACTAGAAAGAGATGGGATGCGAGATTTTTGTTGAGAAATTTTGGTCTTGAAAGGCAGCTGGGACTGAGAGGGGCTTTTGTCCTAACCTGAATTATAATTATTATTGTTGTTATTAAATAAATAAATATCTTTTTTTTTTTAATTACGAAGAAGAAAATTTGGGAGAAGCCAATCTGGAAGTCAATAGCTACTTTGACTCTGACTTTTACCAAGGCGCGAGGAAGCTCAAAGAGGGAGAAACTGTTGATGCACAAATAGCCTAAGATTGCGGTGAAATGGATCATTTATTCGTTTAATTCCCTTTATTTAATTTTTTTTCCCTTTTGAAATCCACTTAAAATAAATATCTAACTATTTTATCTTAGGTAATATGAATTAGATGGAAGAGTATTATTTAAATATATTGAAAATTGACAAAATTCATATGAGATTTGAAGAAAAAAAGATTTTAAAAAGTCATCAGTATTTATTACAAAGGTGCTTCATTTATTACGAGAATGAACTCATTCAAAAGATGGCAAATATAACCACTCTACCTAATTGGGATATTTAGTAGCTAACGTCATCTACCAATATGTGACAACACTTCGTTATTTTACTAAAACCTTACCCTATATTTGTTTATGTTAAAGATATTATTTGTATTTTTTTTTCTTAATCTAAAATATTTGTACTCTAAATTCCCATCATCTTCTTGATCTTTTTCATTTTTTTTTTCATTTTTTTCTTCTTCTTCTTCTTCTTTTTTTTTTCAGAATGGGTTTACCGACCCACCAGCAAAGAGAAATTTTTTAAAATTTGTCAATAGGTAAACCTTTTTTTTTTTTTTTAAGAAAAAAATAAAGAAGAAGAAGGGAAATGAGAAGAAGATGAATCTAATTAATTTGTCTAATATATCTTTTAAATTTTTTATGTTTCAAAAAATTATTATAAGACAAAGATTATTTGCAAAAAAAAAAAAAATGTGGCTTTGAAATTGTATTCATTTGGTAAATATTACTCCAATATCGGTATCTAATTAAACCTTTTTATTTGAATTCAAGAGTTTGAATATTTTTTTCCTTACAAATAAGTAAGAGTTTTTCCTTTTTTAAAGTAAAAGCATATGCTTTTGGTCACAGTAACTGGTTTATATAGTCCTTATTTAAGCCTCATATATATTTTTAATATGTGAATATTCTCTTATCCTACTAAAGACTTCCCTTCATATCCTCCAATAACCTTATGTCATGTGAATACTCAAATTTAAAAAAATAAAATAAAATAAAAATAAAAAGAAAGAAAGAAAGAAAATAAAAAGTTTGAATACTTTTACCACAATTAATAAAAGAAGGAAATACAATAATACACATGATCCTCCAACAAAAATGCACATCTTTAGTTATATATACTTTACAACTCATGTTTACTCATTATTATTATGATTATTAGTTTTTGCAATAACAGTTTCTTCTTTTTGTTTGGCTAGTTTGGGCACTGCCGGTGTACATGTTAAGCAAGGAAATCAAGTTCTTAAGAAATCTTCAATTGTTTTTTCATTAAAATGGTAATTGTTCAATTCCATGAGGAAACTATATGTAGAATACTCTTTATCTTTTAATATGGCAAATTAATTAATATTTTTGAGATTGATTAAGTTGGGTATTTAGTAGGTATTAGCATTATTATATAAACCCTATTTTAAATATTAAATGTCACAATATGCATTTTTTTTTT
>JAJIYU010002255.1:0-31199 GCA_030144865.1 Tinospora cordifolia | reverse complement strand
CTGATGATACCCCGACCTCAGATCTATCTTGGAGAAGTACTGTGCTCCACTGAGCTGATCAAAGAGGTCATCAATCCGTGGTAAAGGGTATCTGTTCTTAATAGTAACACTCTTCAGCTTCCGGTAGTCTATGCATAGCCTCATGGAACCGTCTTTCTTCCTCACAAATAGGACTGGAGCTCCCCATGGTGACTTACTCTGTCTTATGAATCCCTTCGCCATGAGTTCGTCCAACTGAGTCTTCAACTCTATAAACTCCATAGGTGCCATCCTATATGGTGTAATAGCGATGGGATTAGTGCCGGGATGCAACTCGATCTTAAACTCTACCTGTCTGTGAGGTGGAAGTCCAGGTAGATCCTCTGGGAATATATCTATATAATCCTGTATCACAGGAATACCATGAATATCTGTGGTCCCCTTTGCATCCTCATCTGTTAGCTACCTAAAGTCACCCTTCTGCTGAATGGCATACAACAAGGCAAGTGTAGGACTCCTAGGAAGTCTCCAAACATCCCCATTAATCCTTAATGTCTCTCTAGATGGCAACTGTATAGTGACTCTCCTCCTTTGGCAATCAATCTGTGCCTGATATTGGGTCAACCAATCCATTCCCAATATCATGTCGTAGCCACTAAAATGAAGTAAGCAGAGTTCAGTGGGAATCAGCTGGTTTCCAAATCTGAACTCAACTCCACAATAGTTCCTTGAGCTCACTGTCTCGCCTATCAGCATGGCAACATCCAAAGGTACTGCTAATGGGCTCGTGACAAGTCTCAATTTACTCACCAAATCTTCTAAAATAAAGGACTGTGTGGCACTAGAATCAAACAAGACATGCATAGCAACACCAAACAACAAAAACGTACCATCAACTTCAGGAGTCGGGGTTGTCTGGGCCTCTGCTGCATATAGTCTGGCCTGCTCTCTCTATCTCGTCTGGGACCTTGTCTGCCTCTGCTACGGCCGACTACTCTGTCCTTGCCCTGACTGCTGCTGTATTGGTGCTGGAGCTCTGGTAGGGCAATCTCTAATCATATGTCCCTGCTGGCCACACGAGAAGCACAATCCTAACTTCTTGGCTTGCTCCCTCTGCTCAGTGCTCATCTGACTTGATTCGGTCCGTTGCTGCTGCCCTGAAGTCTGGGCCTGACCACTAGCAGTAGGTGCTCTAGGTGGTCGTCGTCGGTCTCTCCTCTGCTGCGAGGCTCCAGATGTCTGACCTGAATACGGTCTCTTCTGTCCCCTCTTGAGCGACTGCCCAAACTCTATGTCTGTCTCTACATGTTGGGCCCTCACAATCGCCTCTCTGAAAGTAGTCAGTCTTAAGGGCGTGATCATTCTCCTAATCTCCATTCTCAAACCCTCTATAAACTTCTCTGTCTTCAGTAACTCATCTACAACCATCTCTGGGCAAAATCTCAACAACTCTGTGAACCTGTGCTCATACTCTATCACAATCAATGTCCTTTGAGTCAGCCTGATAAAATCTGATCCCATCTGGGACCTCCGTGCTAACGAGAAGAAAGTATCATAGAACAGTGTCTGGAACTCATCCCAGGTCATCACTGTCTCATTAATAGTCGGATCTGCTACTATCATCTTCCACCAGTGGTAGGCTGGTCCCACCATCTGATGTACTGCCAAAGCTACTCTCCTCGGTCCAGTCACTCCTAGCAGCGTCAGATGTTTATCCATCTCTATGAACCATCTATCTGCTGCAATAGGATCTGCGTGTCCCTCAAACTGGCTAGGACGCAGCTTGTGAAACTCTATAGCTAGGTCCTTCTGCTCTTTATCATAACCGGCAGACTTACTAGCCGTCTGTGCTGGATTCTCAAGGGGTACTGTCACTGGAATCGCTGCCTCATCAGGTACAGACGCTAGTGTAGACGTTTGTGCTGGTACTGGAGGCCGTATGGGAGGCTGAGAAGACTCTGTCGGGTACCGGCTCGTCATGGCCTTATCCACTGCCCTATCCACTGCTCTCTGTATCATATCTGCGAGAGCCTCTAGGGATACTGTAATGGCAGCTGGCGCCACTGCCTCGGTAACACCCTCCCCTGTCTGTACTGGCTCCTCCGTAGCCTCTGCTCTAGACCTACCCCTACGGAGTCTGCCTCGTCCTCTAGCTCTCGGCATTATCTTCAAGTCAAAAGCACACCTTCAGTATCCAACATTGTAATCATAATATAGCAGAAAATTCAATAATTTAAATGAATATAACTGCCTTTCAACTTTAAGCTGGATACCATGACCTGTGATAATAGCCATTCATTTCAACTCGCCTATACCTTTCGTGTTCATCGTGCTATTATGACTCTAAATTCATGTCTTTAAGTTCTCGATATGTTTCAATGGCCTAAGGTTTTATGCTTCTAAGTCGACAACATTTTATTCAGTTCTGGGTACAGGAATTTGTGTGTCAATACTCAAAATAATGATATCACATATATCCAAAGCAAACACCCAACAATCAACCAAACAATGCACGCTGGCATAATGGAATCCCTGTTTCATTACGGCTAGTATATATTTATGCCAAATCCTGGTCTCTAAGGATGACGCAAGACCCATCGTACGCGACCGTCCCATACCAGTAGAATACAGTGCGTGCAAGTTCTTCAAAAGAGTTCGTTCATCGCCCATTACAATTTCGCAAGTGTCTTGCTCCTTAAAGCAGACGCAAGACCCACCATACGCGACTGTCCCATACCAGTAGAATATAGTGCGTACATGTTCTGCCCAAGAATCGATCACTCACCATACATGATCTGTCATTCTTTGAGTCTAAGATTCTTCCATACCCCAAAGGATATAGGATCCTCCTGAATCGAGTCATGACCAAAAACAAGTGTGTGTTTTCGTGTTATAAGTCTCTAGCTTATGTCCTAAAAGCTTTTATTGAGATCTACTGTCTTCAAGACATCACCCGGTCTTCCCTAAACCTAGGGTTACAGGACTTGGATTGCTGAATCGAGTCATCACCGTTGAGTTAACAATCCGACTCACTTTCACATCTATGTGACATCCTCGGTTTCAAGTTCCCCCGGATCCTTTCCAAAGTAGTGCAACACTCGCAGAGAGTAAAACTCAGCCTACAGGACTACTATCCAAAGGAAAGCGCATCATTCGCAGGGAGTATAGCCTCCACCTACAGGGCTACTATCCAATAGAAAACGCATCACTCGTAGGGAGTACAGCCTCCACCAACAGGGCTACTATCCAATGGAAGTGCATCTCTCGCAGGGAGTAGAACTCCATCCACAGGGCTACTACCCGTACTCAAATCCGTCTGCGAATGGTCACTTGAGCACCTGACATCACCTAAACCTTTTCTAGACTTCTAGCCACATAATCACTAGTGAATTTCTTTTATTAACTCCCTTTTCAAAAATAGATCAGATCGAAATCATTTCTAGTGAAAATCAATCAGGTGAAATTTTCTTTTCATTTCAATAACATTGTTATAAAACAGTTCCATCTGGCATTACTCGGCCAGGAAAAATCCAGTCATGCCCAGTGTTGTCGAACACTGTGCTCTGATACCAAAAACTCTGTCACACCCCAACCCCCGGATCGGACGCCGTATCTGTGCTCTGATACCAGTGCCCGTCCATCGCCTCGGTACGTGGAGTTCTTGATAAAGCTTTAATGTTCTTTAGTTTCACAATCATAGTTTTCATTCTACGCAGCATATAGACGTGCTTATTCAAGATGCTAACCTAAGCAAAGAAAGCAATAAACACCAAGCTGATCATAATATCTTAGTACTAGAAAACGAGTAACCAGACATTAGGATATCATATAAATCAATCCACCCAAAGCATACATCCCTAGCATGATACTAAGTACAGGAATTTAAACATAGATCACATTCCGTATCCTACATCCGCATAATACTAAAGAGTGAGGAAGAGATAATCAACCCCACCTGTACATGCCAGAACGCTGCTGGATCGTCACCCCTCGCACAACAGTCCAATATCGTCAATCTGCATTATTAGATGGTAATGATACATTATTTTGTGCCTTTAATACACATCTAACCCAAACCTAAAGGTACGTTATCAATTAATGCTTTAAAGTGTACCCAAAACACTCCAAAACAACGTTCAAGTTCATTGACCTCGATCGGTACTGTGTGAACTACGGTTTACACCAAATGTCTCACCCAATAGTGGGATCTCACCCATGTACACCAAACTTGTGAGTTCCATTACAGTTTACCACTCAAATATAGTGTTTTGGAAACCCAAAAGTCATTTAAACATATAAACCCACTAAGGAATGGTTGTTTACATTGTTTATGTGCCAAAACCCCTTGATTAAGCCTTAAAAACATGATTCCCTTTCTATGAAATCAACTCCTTCCTTTTCACACCCAAATAACCATGATAAATCATCTATTTTGGTGTCCAAACACACATACAAGGGAAATACACAATGGTTCCTCATGTTTGGCTTGGTTTCTAGCCACTAAACTCACAATACCAAGTTCATGAACGGATCATAATCACTTTGATTCACAAGCTATTGAAAACTACTCTTAGATGAGCTCAAAACTTAAAGAAAACTCAAAGAAAATCAGAGAACTCACATGTGAATCGCCCCTGTCGCTCCTCTCCAAATCCCAGATCGTTTCAGTGCAAAATGAGAAAATCTACGCATGAAACCTATATATAGCTCGCACACGGACCGCAGTCGTCGTCAGACGGACCTCGGTCCTCAAACAGATTTCTCTTCATGGACCTCGGTCTTCACTTTATGGACCTCGGTCATCCCTTTATGGACCTCGGTCGACATTTTACGGACCGTGGTCACCAATATGACCTAGTTTTCTCGTTTCTGCACTTTTTTACTGATGACCGCGGTCCAGGGTGTTGTTTTTCACTTTTCCAGGTTTTTCTCATCATGGACCGCAGTTGTCATCAGATGGACCGCGGTCGGCAGAATGATGCCTTGTTTTTTCACGCTCTTTTTCGCACGTTTTTAGCTATCCGAATGTTCTAATAAATTTTATCTTGATTAAATATCATACAATGATCATTAAAAACTAGTTTCCACTCATTTTTTATATTTATTTTAAATTTTCAAAAATTTATGTTGATGTGGACACATTATAAGACCTAGGGTGATTACATGACACCTACAACAACATGCAATATTCGTTATTATACCCATACGACAAAAGTTTATGGTGATGTTGTCGATCAAGTTGTAGTTAAACGACCAACTATTTTTAACAACGGTCACCAACCTGTTGTTGTAAAGCGTTGTGTATCGGTCTAAGAATGAGGTTACAGCAATGTTCGTCCATTCTTAAATGATTCAATCTTTAAATACATATTCGACAATGGTCATTATGCCTGTTGTTGTAGAAAATGTTATAACAATAGGCGCACGTTGTGGAAACCCTAACCTTTGACAATGGTCACGAGCCTGTTGTTGTAATGCGTTATATATCGGTCTAAAAACTGAGGTTATAACAACGTTTGCACGTTCTTAAATGCTTCAATCTTTTAAGACATATTCGACAATAGTCATCATTCCTATTGTTGTAGACCTGTTATAACAACGGGCGAATGTTGTCGAAAACCTAACCTTTTAACCTTTCAACAACGATTAAGTGGTTGTTGTTGTATGTCTATTACTTAACAACATGTTTGTGCCCGTTGTGAAAGCTCCAGTATTTCAACAATAATCGTCTGCATGTTGTTATATCATGTATTTTACAAGGAAAACTAAACGTTATCATATTTGTCAATTTTTTTAATCATAAAAATATTTTACTACAATATATATTGCATATATTTACCTGTATCTATAAATTCATAATATAAAATAAACATTATTAACATTTGTCCTGTCGTTTCAAATGCCTCATTTAGTATATACAATCCATCAAATATATAAACAATCCATCAAACATATATACAGTCCATTAAAAAATGCAATTATTATTTACAATAGTCTTATGTACTTCTTTGTCCAAGCAATTGTACTTTCAACAACATCACTGAAGTAATAAATTTTTAATGTTGGTTTATATAAATCAGCATCTTTATTCACTATCTTTATAACCCAAACTCTCAAACAATCAAAGCCGAGTGGGAGGCCATGAACTTTAGCCTTAGGATCTATAGAAGAAATATGTCTTCCTGCTACAACTTCTTTGTCTCTTTCATTTTCGAGATGCCAATTCAATAATTCGCACCTAACATTTTCAAGAGGCAATTTTTCTTGGGTGGGCTTGCTACCCTGTTGTGACCACATAATATATAAACAAATCAAAGATAATATAAACATTATAAGAATTAAAGTTTATAATCAAAGTTGAGTTCAAAATATAGTTTACTTGTGATGTTGAGCTTTCGAATGTATCATATTCATATCTCTTCCACTTGGGCTTTGAAGCTGTTGCATCGTATCATAAAATATATTTTACTATATAAATTTAAGTAATAAATTAATCTGCAAAGAAAATTTTAAGCCTAGTTGTCACCTGTTGAGATTGCATTAAGAGCATGACAGTTAATGCTTCGACTCTTTCCTCGAGTGTCCATTTTCTTTGATTTTTCTTCAAGAATATTTATCCTTTCTGTTTGATTCTTAAATTATATTCTCTGAGACTTTTACTTTTCCATTACTTTGAATTTGAGCATCAATCTTTGAAGGTGTTGCCCCAAATCCAAGACCTCGAACTCGCCCACGACGCTCAGGTCCTAATACTTTAGTAATAACATCTTCTTTTAAGTTCTCTCTCGATCAAATTAGTGGTAGATTGATTAATATCATTAATCTTTTCCTGCATTCACATGAAAAATAAGTAATTTAACTTGATAACTTTCTATTGTTATATAATTTCAATATATATAACTACATATCATTTGCTTTAATGATTTACTTACAATTGCTTCTTGAATTGCTTCATTTAAAGGCTCACTATTCTTTCTCAAATGACCCTTTGTTCATACATCTACTCTTGCAACTGAATCTGAATTTTTATTGGCCTCCTTCTAAAATATGAAAAATAGTAACATTTACAACATATATGCTTATGTAAAAATACAAAGAGGAAAAATAAAATGAAGTACGTGCCAAAACTATTACCAATTCATGCTCCAAATGAGCATAACCCTTCCTACTCATTATGTGCAATAGCTTTTGACTAGTCCTCATTTCACTAAACTTTTTTGCTTTTTGCTTAATAAAATGAATATATTAATAATAATGGAAAAGAAGTGATGATTCAAATTTCAAGTATATATATAAGAAACACACAACAAACCTAAAACTCTTTGGATAATCTTTCTTCAACAAAAGTATTCCACTCTGTAGGAGACATCACATTGCTAGACTTAAGATATTTGTCTACAAAGTTTCTATCTTTTTTTCATTGTTTCTCTAATTGCTTTAGAAACTTTGGACTTGTATTGCCTCCAGTTGTGTCCCATCTTTTGCAATATCATAGCCTTATTAGACTTGTCAACTATAAATCTTGTCTAATATGCACGAAAAAAGGATAAATTAAAGAATTTCTACAAATAAAGTATTAGAATCTCTTATGAATAAATAATTCGATTATACACATACCTCAATTAACCTCCAAAATTGTTCTTTCATTTCTGGAGCCATATGATGTCAATCTTTAATTACTATAGGCACGTGCTCTTGCACAATTACACCAATATAAGATGATAGCTTCTCAGAATTATTTGACACTTGCTGCCCTTTTTCATTGAACTCAACTTTCAGTCTAGGAGCATGTCCCAAAACCAAACCCATCCTAGTGGGTCCACACTTCTTTGTTGTTGTGTTATCATTCTCTGTTGCTTTTGTACTACTTTCTGTTTTAGGTGATGATCTTGATGAGTTGGAGTCCTCATTAGATACTCTTACATTATTATTCTCAGAATGATTCATTGCAGCTAACATGCTGTCCGTTGCTTCTTAGCTCTCTTCTCATCTTGTTTAGAGGACTTGAAAAAAATGCATTCATATATATAGAATTATTTGCCTTATAATATTCACATAAACTTGACCAAAAATGCATAATTATGAATATCACTGAAAATAAAATATTTACTTCACTAGCTTCTAACCCCTTCTGCTTTCATCCCTTGGGTTTCCACAGTTGTTCCAACAGTTCATGTTCTTGATGATCCCAGGATTGCTGAGCTTCTTCAGAATATCATCACTAATTGCTGTGTTGAGAATCATACAGACTTTCTGCAAAACGTTCTTCTCTATTATGGCTTAATCCTAAGTTTTTTTTTATTAAACTCCCTTTTAAGCTTAATGAAGACATTAATTCCACTAAGGCTACTCATCATGGCATGCCACCCTCTCAGCTTACTTTGGCCCTTGCTGAAATCGAACAATTAAAATCTCAAGGTCATATTGAGCCCACAACATCTCCATGGGCATGTGAAGCTTTTTATGTCAATAAACGAGCAGAACAGGTTCATGGAAAACTTCATCTTATCTTCAATTATCAACCCCTTAATATCTTTCTTCAAGATGACAAGTTCCCTCTCCAGGCCAGAAACTCTTTTTCAGCACCTCTCAGAAGCTCGTGTGTTTTCCAAGTTTGACTGCAAATTAGGTTTTTGGCAGCTAGGCATTCATATTCCTAATCGTTCTAAAATTGCATTTGTTATTCCAGGACACCATTACCAATGGACTGTTCTTCCTTTTGGTTTAAAAATGGCTCCATTACTATTCTAGAAAGCCATGACTAGAATTTTTCAACCGATTCAGCAGAATTCTTTAATTTATATTGATGAAATCCTACTATTTTCTAGGGACATCGAATCTCACATATCTTTGGTCCAGACTTTCTATGAGATTTGTAGATCTGTTGGTTTAATGCTCTCCGAAAAGAAAATGCAGCTTTTTCTTTCATCAGTTGATTTTCTGGGTATGAACATCCAAGATGGCCAGATAACCCTTTAGCCCCACATTGCTCTAAAATTTCTTGAATTTCCTGACACACTTCTAGATAAGCAAACAATTCAGCAGTTTCTTGGCTTAGTTAATTATATGAGTGTTTTCATTAAAGATTTATTTAAGCTTACAAGTTTGCTTTATGAATTGCTAAAGAAATCCTCCTCCTCGGGACTCTTCTCATACTAAGGTTGTTCAGGAACTCAAGCTTAGAGCACAGACACTACCCAAGCTCAAGATCCCTAGTTCTAGTACTCGCATTCTCCAGACCGTTGCCAATGATGCACATTGGGGTGCCGTTTTGCTTGAACAACTTCCTAACAACAACAGAGTTGTTTGCAGTTACAAAAGTGGATCTTTCAAGCCTTCTGAATTACATTATCACTCCACTTTTAAGGAAATTCTTGCTGTGAAAAGAGGAATTGAGAAATTTCAGTTTTTCCTTGTTGGTCATCACTTCCATATTGAAATGGACATGTCCAGTTTCCCTCAAATATTGCATTTCAAATAAAAAACTCTCCCTAATCCGCAACTTTTACGATGGACAAATTGGTTTTCCCAAGATTACTGTCCGACACATTCTTGGAAAATCCAATGTCCTTCCTCATTTTCTCTCCCGTCCTAAGAATTCCAATCTCATTGACTCTAATTTTGTTAGAGTTATTGGTTCATCCTCATCTGCTCCTGATCCTTCTGATGGATCTTCTGACTCCCCTCCTTATCTTTTGTCTTTTATTACTTCTTTCCCAGTTGATCTTCGAGAACTCATTTATTGGAAGATCCCTGCTCAACCGAAGATCGATAGTTATCTGAAAATCATTACCAAAAACCATGGTATGATTTTTGGCCATGTTCCTCATCTTACTTTTCCTTTTCTTTTCCCATTTCATCTTCCTTCTTATTGTCATTTCCCTAATGCCGCATACTATTTTTTAATGATTATTCTCCAGTCTTGGTGGATTGGTTTTTGTCTGGACAAAAATTGTATTAGGGTTTATCTGTTTCGAATGAGTATTGTTACTTCTTAGCCTCCTTGTCGGTATTCTAGGCCAGACCCCGATCATACTCGGTTCTACAAGTTCTTGAAGATTTCCTTGAGAACATCATGTCTTTGGTTTTTCAGGAACATCATATTGTAAATCAAAATCATAATCTAAACAGCTTGAGCACGTACAGGAAGAGTTCCACCAAATATGAGAAGAGGGTGCCTCTAAGATATCAACCATATTAACATCTGCTATCGTGGCACGCAGATGAGTCGTAGGATTCTCTGGAAAAGTAGTTTCAACAAGTCTGTCAGAGCGCCGTTGATGAACAACAAAAGAAGCTTGCTGGACTTCAGTTGTCTGGAAACAGGCTTTGTAGCTTGTGATCCATTTTTAAGGAAAAAGCTTTTGTAGCCTTTCTAAAGGCAAAGCTCTTGGGATAAAAGTATGGGTACTAGCTCCTTGAGAATTGATGTCAAGCATCAAACTTTGAAGATTAGAACCTTTATAGGGAATATCAATAGCATGATTTTGGACCGTATAGGCAACTTGATGATAAACTGTGGCTGCCAAGGCTGTTTGCACCAAAGGAGTACCAGCAAGTTAGACTTGAAGACTCAAAGTTGTAAGAGCATGAGGATCTCGTAGAGATACATTGAAGTTGGAATAAAAGTAATAAAAACTGTACCAGAGTTGAGTGTAGTCTGGACAGCTGTAGCCTTTCTGTAGCCTTTCTACCGTGAAAGGTAATATATATTTTTACAGCTCCGTAATGAAGATGGCTATATCCATCTTTTCTCCAAGAGAGTAACAAAGGAGAAGGAAGGGTAAGGGCAAAGAAATGTTCAACCTGATTAGCGGAGACTTGATGTTTATTAAAATTAGAAATTTGAACATATTATCTGATTGAGCTCTTTGGAGTATGCTTTTTAAACAAACTAGAAATTTTTTTAGAAAAGGTGACAGAAGGTATATGATATACTTGTTGAGGATGAATAGGAACAAGTTCAGTTAAGAGAACTACACCATGGGTATCAGAGCCATGTTTTTTGCTTCTTTCCATGATGATCATTGTCCGTGTTCATTGTGCTTTTGGACTTTCATGTATTGCTCCTCTGTGTTCTTAGCCTCTGATTTACCTATCTCTAAAATTCTCTCTTTGTGGAATAACTGCTTAATTTCTGTTTCTTTACCTTCTATTCCCTCTGTAGATACTACTTCAACTTACACACCATCGCCTAGCCAGCCCCCCATTAGTCCTCTCTTTTAAGACTACAGTTTTGATCTTTTTTGTTTGAAGAACATTGGTTTCTCACCCTTGCCCCCTTGCTTCTTAGCCAATGGACAGACGTTTATAGCACTCTTGGCAACCTTGGTGATCTTTACCTTGCTTCTTCACCATGACTGATTCAAACCTTCCTTGACTAGAGACTTCTTGTGGTACTTGCAAGATTGATGGACTTTTTAAAGTAGAGTATCTTCCTGATACCCATGGTCTAGTTCCCTTAACTGAACTTGTTCCTATTCGTCCTCAACAAGTATATCATATACCTTCTTTCACCTTTTCTAAAAAAATTTCTAGTTTGTATAACTTGATATTTCATGGGAAGACTAGTAAAAGGATCTTCAGATCTATCATTAGGAGGGACCTGAGAAGAGATAGAACTAGAAATAACATTGCATTATAGAAGAACATCTTCAGAGAGAAGAACAAAATATTGGAAACGTCCTGAAGGAGAATCAATGAGACCAACTTGTGGATCTCCTACTTCATATCGTTCTTTAACATGGTCAAGAGGGCCAACAAATGTAGTATATAGATGATCCATTAATTCCAAAAAAGGTCGGTTGAGAAAATGAACCTAACGATATTCTTTGATATCGAGCCACCAATCACGGAGACTGCCCGAAAATTTTGTAACCAGCTTCTCAATAACAAGATGATCAGTGAGGCCTTTGAGTTTTTCAGAATAACACCATGATAACATGTCATGAAAGAAAAGAAGCCAATCGTCATAAGGAAGTTTATCCAAGTTAAAGGTATGAAAACCATTAGACTTAGTATGGCTGGATGGATGGGAAGGAGCAAGGGGAGGCCCTGGAGGTTGAGATTCCATGTCTTCAGGTTCAGGGGGTGGATCAACATGGGATATGCTTGCTTCACCTGGTTGGGATGCTACCAAAGAGAGAGAGAGAGAGAGAGAGAGAGAGGTGTGATTTTAGTCGGATTGAAGGAACGACAGAAAAAAAATTTTGAAAATCTAGAAACCCGAAGAACACACTAGTAAATCTGGGTTTTGGTGGTGAAGATGGTGATCGAACAGGAGAGAGATCTGGAAATTTGAAGGCCGAACCAGAAATTTCTGGTTATGCGGTGATGTTGGTCAATTTCTCAGGATAAAATGAAGCAATATTCTGGAAGAACGAAGATGAGAAGAGAAGAAGAAAAAAGAACCGAAAAATAATAACAGCTGGTGCTCTATTTTGGGACGATCGACAAGAACAAAATGAAAACGGACTAAAGAGGGGAGAGGAAAAATAAGCAGCAACCGTGTTGCTGCGATTGGGACGAATGGACAAGAGTGATTGAAGGTGTGAAGAATATAAATTCATAGCTGCTGGTTTGATCATGAAGAAGAAACATTTTTAGAGTTGGAAATTAGGGCGTTTGCTACTGTTGGATGTGTGTAACGAACAGAAAGCAGACAAAAGAAGATGGACCAGCAGCTGTGCACACTGCTGTTGTCAGTGCTGCCGAATGAAGGTGAATAAGGTGTTGAAAGATGGGTGTATTGCTGTTGAAGAACAAAGAGGAAGGAAATTTTAGATCTGAAATTCCAGATCTAAAATTCTTACTACGTTTGGAAGAAGAAGCCAACGGTTGCAAATTTTTCATTTTCTGGTTCTGGTTCTTAAAAATAGAGGAGATGATGCCCTAGATGTGAGGTTGAAGATGAAGGTCCAACTTTGAGCTGAAATGAAGAGAAAAAAAATGAAGAACGTGATTTGGGACTTTGGGAGTTTTGGGTGTGTGACTGGTCCGTGATGAAGAGGATGAACAAATGCATGAAGGGCTAGAAAAATTTGGGTCGTGCGGACAGCAAGGATGTGAATTGGTATTTTGTTGCTGGCTGGCTATGAATTTCTGGTGTATAATGGAAGCTGATGGCTGTAATGTGTGAGTTGATCCATGAAGAGCAAAAAAACCAGCAAAACAGAGTTGCTAGTGGTGCATTGTAGCAGAAGAAACCAGATTTTTGATTTAAATTTCTGGTTTGGAAATTATGGCGTGTGGGGCGATTTTAGAAAATTTTTGGTTGAGAAAAATGAAGAATGAAGGAGGGGATCGATGGGTTTGGTGTTATTTGAACTTGTTTACTGTTGCTAGAAATTTAATTTAATATGTTTAAGGATTGAAATAAATGAATTTGGGGTTTTGAGTTGTGTTGTTGAGCGAAGAAGATGAGTTGCTGGTTGAGGTGCGAAGAAGGAATTTGTGGCTGTTGTGATCTGCGCGAAGAGCAACATGCGATAAAGAGGTCTTGTCGCTGGCGTCGTTTGCGCAAAGAAGACGAGCCAAGTAAATTTTGAAAAATCTTAATTTTAGTATGAAATTTAATTTTAGTTGATTATAGATACAAAAAGAAAATAATAAAATTTTCTTATTCAAATAAGAATTAATTAAATCAATTATAAAAATTAGTTTAAAATATTTATTTAATAATTTAAATTAAATAAATTTAATATTAGATTATTTATTAATTATTGAACATGAGAATTAATTGATTTAATAAAATTAAATTAATTAATCTTTTAAATTAGGATTGAAAAAAATATATATAATAGTTTTCTAACGCGTTAATAATTTTATTTAAGATTAGAAGTTTAAATTTAATAATTCAAATTAGTTGAAAACATGAAAAATAAACTTTTAGAAGTTTAAAATTTTTATAAGAGAAAAATAAAAATTTTAGGCCCTGAAACTAAATTTGTAACATTTAGAAGTCTTATTTTGTTCGTAATTAATTTAATTACGATATAACTAAAATTATTTAAATTGTAGGAATTTAGATAATAGAAATTTATCAAATTATTTAAGGAAGAAGCTTAAGATGAAATAATATTATTTTGAAACTTAGAATTTAAAAAATTTATAATTTAAATTTATTATTTAAAAAGTGAATAATTTATTTTAAAAGAGTGACATAGAAATTTTTAAGTGATAAAATAATATTTTAAAGCTCAGTTAAAATTAGATATAAAAATCTTATTTAAGCGGAATGAGATTAACTACACATGAGTAAATTGTTTTTAGAACTCAAATTTAAGTAATAATGTTTTAAATTATTAGTTGTAAACTAAATTATCTATTTAGAAGTGAATAAATTGTAGAAGTTTGGAATATTAATTATTAAAGTTTTAAATTTCAAACTAAGAAATTTGGAAGACTTAGAATTGTTTTATCTTGAAATATATAAAAATTCTAGAATTTTGGAATGACCTTGAATAGTTGAAATAAATAATTATACTTTATAATTTATTTAGAAATTATTTAAGCTTAAGAATATTTTGAATAAGATTTAATATGAATTAAGAACTTAGAAATATTTATTGATTATTGAATTTCAGATTCTTATGAATAGATCGAAAGAAAGCAAGGGAGCCCTAAAGATCTGCAAAGTCAGGTGGGTATGATTTTTTTGCTCATACGTATTATATAAATTTAAAATTCAAAACATTTGTTTGAATAGTTCTAAGTTATTAGAATTTTATTAGGAAATTGATTGAAATTGTTTAGTATGCTTGGATGATGAGTAATGAATGATTAATTAATTATTACATGCATGAAAAGAAAAATATACACTTAGATTTCATCATTTACTCATGTAAACTGTTATTTTCAATAGCATACATTATTTGATTAATTTTCTATTGTATTGTGTAATGCTTGGTGTGATTGAATTTAATTGTAAAACTAAAATAAAATGAAAGATTATTAAGAATTCACATACCGGTGCGATTGACGAGCCTGAAGCGAATCGAGGTGGTATCTCCTATATGCCACCGCTTGAGATTGATGAGTTACAAGGCGGATCGTAGGTATTCCCAACCTGTAGCTGCCTGTGACAGCTCGAAGTCCTTAGGAGATGGTATGAGCTGTAGTAAGTACACTTTCTTAGACTGTGATACTGAGATATGATTAATTTTAGATGAGACTTGAGACTTTCTACGATTACGATCAGATTAGATCACGGAGAATACCGAGAGGCATCTCAACCCTCTTTTGGTCTTAGATTTCGACCAAAACTAAATAAATGTTTGAAACGCCTAATGTTTGAAAGTATTTGTAATGTTTTGGATTTTGGTCTGTATAATACGTGTAATGTGTAGGAATGATCAACTGGGTTTTGAGCTCACTCTCATTTTATTTTTTAGGAACACTTGGACGTATGTATCGCAGTCTACGTTAGAAGACTCGCACTTTTGATTGGACACCTAATAGGGGAGGTCGTCCAGGATAGGAAGCTTTAGAGGTTGTAGTTTATTTATTTAGTTGTAACAGAACTATGTGTATGATTTTCATTTGAATTTAATTTTGTTGTTTCACAGGTATTTACTTCGATTTTGAATTTCAGTTGATTATATCTTTGAACGATACCATATGTTTAACAATTTCTGTTTAATATAAGTTTTGAATGATTTCGCTGCGCAATGTGAAACTTTTAAGTTGTGATTTGTAATTTATAAAATGTGATTTCAACTTTTCTCTCATGAACTTGATTTTGAAGAAAAAGATTTTGACAGAAGGAAATTTCAGTAGCATTCTGATTCTCAATGCGCGACGATCCACATGTAACGTAAAATGTGACAGGAGGCCTGATTGAGAGTCGGGGTGTTACATGGGTGCTTGACTAACTTGAACGCATGCAACATGTTGATTTCCACGTTGACAGATTACCAGTTGCTGAAGTTTTGGGAAACTAGTTTTGACCATTTTCTTGATATGAAGCAGTTGCTTTGGCAACCTCAAATTGTTCATAACATATTGTTGAGGGAGGTTGTTCAAGAAGACGAGTCTATTCTGGTCTTCAATTTCAATAACATCATTGCAAAATTCTCCATAGTTGAATTTGCAATGATAATGGGTTTGACATGCAGCGGAAAAATCAGAAACATTACAACTGATTTTGAGGAAAAAATTTTAAAGGATTAATACTTTAAGGGAGTATTTTTATAAATAAGAAGTGTATAGTTGACGCATTTACAAATCAGGTATGAGAGAATGATGATGATGCTGTGAAGATTGAAGTTTTGTTCTTCATTAATTGTTTTTTGTTTCCTAATAAAATGAAAAAGTTGGTAAATGAAGTTGATTTTGAACTTGTACAAACTATTGAATAAATAGATTGTCCTTGAGGCAGGGCTCTTTTTGACACAACAATAGAATCAATGAAAGATAATTTTGCAACGAATGCAATCCAGCTGGAAGTTGGAGGGGCAAATACCCGATTATGTACAAGCTTCTAGGGTTCCCAATCATATTACAAGTTTGGTTTTATGAGTGTTTTGTTGATACTGATGGTTTGTTTGCCAATCGATGTATCAATAGATTTTCTCGTATACTAAACTAGACTTGTATTGGCATGCCCAATTTCAAGAGCATGGAGAAGGTGCTAAACAATTTATCTGTTAATAAGGCAATTTTTCATGTATTTGATCATATATTATACACACATTTATATTATAATTGAATTATTCTTTGTTGTCAAATTTTTTATGATCTCAAATTTGCCTATTTTCAGTTCAAAAATTTTGTAGCAAGCCCCAATGAGCTACTGCAGCCATATATAGATGGCTTGATTGCAGAATAAGACGGGGTCCAACATCAATTTCTAGATTACGATGATTTTGTTGATCCCCCAAAATTTCTTTTGCCACCTCCTATAAATAAACCTATTGGCGGTAATATTCCTGTAAATAAGTCTGCCACAACCATGAGTATACCCGGAAGGCAGTGCGATTGTTGTAACAAGATCAAAACAATGTTGAAAGAGGGTTTTGATAAGATTTTTGAAGAAATTAATTATCTGAAATCCCTATTGCAGAAGGTAAATGTTCCAAGCTTCAAAACCAATAATTTTTTTTGGACTTTCATTGCAGTATAGTAATGATATGATAGTAGTATACATTCATTTAGCTCACTAAAATTTTTATTTCTCATTTGGAAAGATGATGTAAATAAAGTAGAAGACAATAAAGAAGAATATGCTAGTAGGAAAAAAATGTACTGATGTCAAAGTTGCATGCCAGAGTTTGGTGGCATTGCAAGAGATTGTTAGTGCCAGCGACAAAAAGAGAAAGATAATTTTCAACACTTTATTTGGATTATGATTTATCATTTAGATTTATTTTCATTATCTATTAATATTGTACATTTTCATGTTAAATGCTAACTCAACAATAAGTGAAGGTAAGAGAAGGAAGAAAAAATTATCAATCCTGGTGAAATCACGAATACGATTCTTTTATTCAGTCAAGATTATGGTTTTGTAGTTTTTATGAATCTAATTGTCCTTAATTTATGTGCTTTTGTAGGACATTTCTCGTTTAATTTCACTGACCCAGGTTGTTGACAAGGATGAATTGAAATATCATGCACCTGTTGAATGTGAAGGGAAAACTACGATTGGTGAAATTGTTGAGTCAGCCGTCAATGTTGTGATTTTAGCCGTCTCTACTGAAGATCACATTCCACTTCTTCCACCTCATACAATTAATAAAAGGGGGAGGCGTCTCGCTGGAGATAAACATAAAGGAAAGGAGATTGTGAAGGGACGACTATCTCCCTTAGACATTTGTTTGCTTGAAAATATAAATAGTAGTGTTGTAGCTGAGTTTGATGAGTAGATTCAGCTTTTGATTATTTAATCGCTGAAGCGCTTGAAGTAAATTTTCTTAGAGATCAAGTTTGCATTCCGAATATTATTGTTATTTATAATACATTGATATTAACATCTCTCACATTATTTAGGTCAAATAAAGTACACTATGATCGTGAGAACAATCTGAATTCAGCTTTTGATTATTTAATCGCTAATGCCACTAATAAGGAATGGTTTTACACATTGATCACCCTAGGACAAACTATCTCCTCCTCTATAAGTTTAATTTTTGCACTTGATATTATTACTTACAGATATTATACTGATAATATACCAACATAATACCAAAATATAGGATTTTGGACACTTAGCACTTTCTGTATACACATATTATACTAATATGATATTAATTTCACCTATATATTACATGTCCTTAAACTATGTTATGTTGTTTTGTATACATATTATACCATGTTCTTAAACTCTGTTATGTTTACTATTTCAGTATAATGAGATGTTATACAAACAACATACTTATTATGTTTTGAATGTTTTATGTTTATACAATTTTTATTCATAACCCAAATCTTTTATTGTAATTTAGAAATTTTGTATGGCAACATGTAGATGTGATGTTCTATTATTTGCGCAAGAAAAACAAGTATGATGAATCGATTAAGATCAAGTGTACAACAACAGACGACTTTTTGGATC
Organism: Tinospora cordifolia; assembly: GCA_030144865.1. NCBI lineage: Eukaryota > Viridiplantae > Streptophyta > Magnoliopsida > Ranunculales > Menispermaceae > Tinospora > Tinospora cordifolia. Next base: position 12,667 of record JAJIYU010002255.1, on the reverse strand, counting down.
AAAAGTTGCAGTCTTTTTATAAAAGATTCGAAGAAGAAAAGGATGCATCTGTGTTAGGGGATGAGATGGTAATTATGGAGTATATGCAAAGGCACTACATGTACTGTAACACTCCATGGTCTGATGTTGACTACGTTATTTTCCCTATTAATGTTGTGGCTGCGTTTCACTGGATCCCAAGTTGCATTAACATTTGCGAGGGTTGCATATATGTTTACAATTCCCTGCGTACTCCTACTGTTGATGCTGCGTCAATGGAGGCAACACAAGCTTATTCCACCATTCTTCCTTTTTATCTCGAGATGATTAGATTTTACGAATCAAAAGTTGATCGAAAGGATAGACCTGGGAACGAGTCATTCAAGGTGCAAGTGGTTGATAATCTATTAGGGCAATATGAGTGTGATTGTGGAATGTTCATGTTTTATTTTGCTGAATGTTTTGCCATTGCAAAGGAAATTTCACCTGTTTTTGATGTGGTGAGCTATAGGAAAAGGGTGGCTGTTAATTTGTACTTGCATGGTAGAATGAAGCAGAATGAAGGCACCAAGAGTGACGATCAAAGATCAGGTTGATTCAATGTTGACTATAGGATCCAATCATAGTGGGTCTTAAAGAAGTGAAGAATGGAAGAAGCTAGGTTGTCATATCTTGCATCACAGTTTTTCAAGGACAATGTGTAATGCCATTTTTTGATATTTCAGATATGTATCATATGAACACGGTTATGTTTCATTTATAACAATCTCAACTATTTTTCATTTGAATTTTGTCATTTTATTTTGTCTTTTGGGACATATTGTTTTATTTTTGAATCATTTGTGAATAATGTTGTAATACCCACAAATTTAGATGTTGTAATACTCGAAATTCGGAAAGAAAATAAAATAAAAAATTTGAAATTTACTGTTACTATTCAAATATACGGTTACTGTGCACAAATACGGTCACTATTTTGTCGGCAGACAAAATTAAATTCGGTGGTTACTGTAGCTACAGTCTAGGAAAGAGACCTTAGGTAGAGATTTGGGTGTTGCTAAGAGTGGCACAGTGGATCATAAATAAAAGCTTTTAGGGCATAAGCTAGAGACTGATAACATGTGAAAACGAAACACTTGTGTGGTCAGGGCACGAGATTGGGAGGATCCTGTATCTTTGGTTTCTATGTGGTATGGGACGCATAGGATTCAGGGATATAGAGGAATCTTGAACTCGGAGAATGACGGGCCATGTATGGTGAGTGATCGGTGGCTTTGGACGAACTTGTTTTCCTATGCTTGGCTGGTATGGGACAGTTAAGTATAGTGAGGCATGGGAAGCCTTAGAAATCGAGATAATTGCGAAATTGTTTAGGTGCAGCTTTGTTCTGGGTGAAAACCTAAGTGGAAGGGGTAGAGTGGTATGGGACACTTGAACCTGAAAGCTTAGGTGGAAGTTTGGAACCTTGTTGTGCTAGCTTGATTGTATGATTATGTGATATGCATGCTTTATTATTTATTTGTTTTGAAACCAAATCCTGTACCCAACAACATTAGAAGATTTTGAAAATTCTCAAAACAAAACTTAGAAGTATAAACTATTAGGCCACTTGACAAATTGAGAACTTAGAAACATAAATGTAGCGTCACATTAGCACGGAAGGAACGAAAATCTGATAAAACAAACACGACAATTAACTAATTAAATGATATTATTTTCTTAAGACTGAAAAGGCATTGTTATGTCTCGAAGGGGTTCAAACTTTAAACCCAAGTAATTAGACACTTTTGAGAAAAAGAAAAAAAAATTTAGATGGTCACCTTGATGATCATTTTATGACTAGCAAAGACTCGCAAAGATGAATTGTGCTATTTACCAGTAAATAGTGCAGTTGGACTGATCCTTTAGAGAAAAATGTTCTTCATTTTAGATAATGAAATCGTTTTATTACTTCGAACCCACATAAATACGATCTCGTTGATATATACAGTTCATACCAGAAAAAAATACGAAGTTAGACAAATCTGAAAACCTTGGGTAATTCGTTTTATTTACTATTCTGGAAAGGTACGAAGTTGGACAATTCTGTCAACCCAACGTTGATGATCATGTGCCTCAGATTGTTCTGCCCAAGATCTTGATAAAATTGTACGATCCAGATTATTGTAGTTTATTTGCTATGATACCATTTATAACAACAAAAATAATAAAAAAATAATAATAATACTAAAAAAAAAATACATTCGACCTCTTGATTTGATATTTTTTTTAGAGATTACACAGAGATAAAAAAAAACAAACAAACGGAGACAAGACCAAAGTTGATGCAATAACTTTGGTCTCTCAAAAAAAAAAAAAACAAAAAAAAAAAAGTTAAAGGCGAACTTCTTCTTCGTCTCCTTTTCCTTCTTCTTTCTTCCTTCCTCTTCTTCTTCTTCTTCTTCTTCTTCCGTAGAGAGGGTTGTTGTCACTAATGAGATGAGTAGTCTCCAAGATCAAAATCTTGATTCACTGGAAAGAGATCTCCTATGCATCCACTTTCCAACCTTTGAGGACCAATGCTGAGATCATTAACGGCTTCATCAATAATATTAACATCGCATGATGATAATAAAGATGATAGCGATGACGATTGCCCACTAGCCCATAACATCCCATGATCCAGCTCTTCCATACCCTTGGATGAAAACCCTGCATTATTCGGTATCAAATCTGATGAAGACACAGTGTTAGTTGAAGCATTAAGATCAGATACAATAACATTGTCAGGGTGACCAGGCTCAATGGTAGTAGCAGAAGGATCAAAATCAATGAGATTTGGGTTGGAAGATGGCCTCAGGCAACTAGCAGAAACTATGCTCTCCAAGTGCCCAGATCTTGAATCATTGGAGCAAAATAAGTTATTGATGTTTTTGCCGCCATGAGCAGGAGACCCATTTGAGGAAACATCACCACACGTATCAAAAACAAATTGAACAGGTGACAACAAAGTACTAGTACTACTGATAGTAAGAACATTTAAAGAGTCGCTACTGGCATTATTATTACTAGGGGGTAAAAAACGAGAGAAATTAACGTCTTTTGGCAAATAAATGAAATTGGTTCTAGCGTTGAAACCTCTCTTGGAGATGATAGCTCTGTCATAAGCAAGAGCAGCTTCAATGGCAGTATCGAAAGTTCCAAGCGAGCGTCTTCCTGAAGACAAATTAGTCTCTGCAGAATATCTTCCCGAAGGTCGCGCCCTTACACCAATGAACTTTCTTAGTATCCTTCTATCGAACCTTGTGATAACCTTTTGATCACTAGAGCCACTGGCTTGAGCCGTAGTCCTTATAGGTTCGATTGAAGAAGGGTTCACTGGAGAAGAACCACCAGTTTCTGGAATTTTATCAATCTCAAGAACTCTTTTAAGTTTATCTGAGCTTGATATTGTTAAAGGAGGTGGAGAAACTTCCGAGCACATCGGGACAGAAACTGGAACTCTCGGTTCTGCTAGAGAGACAGGGGATAAATTAGAACAAGTAGATCGGCATAATAAAAGATTCTTACCTTTAAGAGACAGTTTTGACTGGGATGGAGACAGCTAGGACTTTCGTGCGAAGAAACTCGCAAGTGAAAGATCATCATCGGAAGAATCCGAGTCGAGATTCACCGATGGTGGACAAACGGACTTATGAGCCAACGTTTTGAACCTCGGCGGTTTCGGCACCAACATTGTACTAGAACGCATCGGAGGAGGGGAGGAATTACCAGACTGAGAAAGCAAGGAAAGATCATCATCGGAAGAATCCAAGTCGAGTTTCAACGGTGGGGGACGAACAGATTTGCGAGCCAGCGTCTTGAATCTTCGCGGTTTCGGCGCTAGCATGGTGTTAGAATGAACCGAAGGAGTGGAAGAAGTACCAGACTCTGGTAGCGAGAAGACCATAGCTGAGATAAAAAGGAGGAGGAGCATCTTCTCAGAGCGAACGAAAAGGGACGATCAAAATGGTGAAATGTGCGAATGAACCAGGAATTTATAGGAGAAGGAACAATACTATTATAACGGCTCTACTACTGTTTCATCGACAAAATTATTAGGCGTCACTTTCAGAGGCACTGGTTTATCGGCGTAAGTGTCGGCATTACAGACAAAAAAAAACACTATTTTAACGGCATAATTGTCGGCGTTATAGTCAACGACACTGTTTCATTGGCAAAATTATTAGGCGTCACTTTCAGAGGCACTGTTTTATCGGCGTAATTGTTGGCATTACAGACAAAAAAATACTATTTTAACGGCATAATTGTCGGCGTTATGGTCAACGACACTGTTTCATCGGCGTAATTATTAAGTGTCACTATCAACGGGCACTGTTTTATCGGCGTAATTGTCGGCATTACAGACAAAGACACTGTTTTAACGACATAATTGTCAGCGTCATGGGCAAAGGCACTGTTTTGTTGGCAGCACTATTCCTGTTGACACTAGGATGCCATATTCATACTGCTATTCTGTAAAAATGATCCACTATAGACTACCACCAACTAGAAATGAAGAGTTTGAACGTTAAAATTCATTTTGGAACTGATCCTACAACTATTTTTCAAACAACACTAACTGTACAAATTGCGAGGACAAAATTTATTTTAAGGGGGGTAGGTTGTAATACCCACAAATTTCGATGTTGTAATACTCGAAATTCGGAAAGAAATTTTTTTTTTTGAAATTTACTGTTACTATTCAAATATACGGTTACTGTGCACAAATACAATCACTATTTTGTCGGCAGACAAAATTAAATTCGGTGGTTACTGTAGCTACAGTAACCGGCACTGTAGCTACAGTAACAAACTATTCGCAACTGTACGGTTTCGTCTTTTTCTGCCAGAAAATTCTATATAAAACCCCCCTCATTTTGAAAATTCATCCCAGCAAGAAAGAAATAATTTCCTTGCTTACTCTCTTCTCTTCTCTTGTTCTTCAGCTGTTTTATACAACAAATATAGTAGTAGGAAGGGAAAAATCCCAGTTTCTGCATAGCAGTAGTAAAGATCTACTGTTGGGTGCCTCCTGTGAAGCAGTAGGAAGGTGGTTCTGATCAGAGCAGGTATAATCACTCTGCTCTAGTCTTTATTTAAGTTGGGAGGAATTGCTGTCCATTTTAGTACGCATACGTAGTTACTGTTCATTTATATGGTACTGTTCACTGTCACTATTTGGCACTGTTCATTTATACGGTACTGTTCATACGGTACTGTTTATGGACATCGATTAAATCACATTTTCGACACGTAAATCCCGAAGACTGTTGATCAAAGCCTCAAAACAAGTTGAGATAATACAGCAAGGATTCAGAGAAATACTACTGAGGTGGAAGTGATTACTCTACTCTCTGGTATTATTTGAATTTTAATGCTGAATATGTGATGTTTGTATTGTCTGAATATCTAGAATTATGCATGATTATTGATTTAGTGATGGGTGCAAGATTTATCTTTATTTTTAATTTATTTATGACCGAGAGAGTATGCTCTGTAGTTGTGTCTTGTACGATCTTTTACATTAAAAATCGACAGTCATTGTTATCTTTATTTTAATTTATTTATGACTGAGAGAGTATGCTCTATAGTTGCGTCTTGTACGATCTTCTACATCAGAAATCAACAGTCATTGTTTTTATTTTATGAAAATATTGATTTATGATGTCGTGCTGATGTAATGTTTAATTATTGTTGAAATATTTATTTTATTATGCTCTATTCACAAAAAGAAGATTAATAAAGATTTTAACCACGTACCAGCGCGGGGACGAATGTCTTCGTGTGTGTTCCATACAGAATTAGAATTGGTTGTCATTAATGACACCAGAAAGAACTGATTTCAGAAATGATCTCAGAGAAGGGTTTGAGTTTCAGAATTGATCTCTCTCCCAAGATCTGGAACACAGAGGTTAACCCCTTTCGGTCTAATTGACAACTGTTAATAAATAAATGTTTGAAACACCTAATAGATGATAAGTGTTTGCATGTTCAGTGTTTGGTTGAAATAATGCTATGGATGTATTGTGTATGATCCACTGGGCTTTTGAGCTCACCCAATCATTTTTTTCAGGGAATTGTTGAAGACGATGCTTCAACAGATCAATGTAAATTAATGACAGTGTACAGGATAGTAGTAATGATGTGTATTATAGGGTTTGATTATGTCAAATGTCAGTAATATTTGTATTATCAAAAGATGTTTATGGAGCCCACAAAATTATTCATATCTCTGATAATGAAGTAATGTTTTCAGATGTATTGTATTTAAATTTTATCTCTTGGATATGAACTATTAAAACTAACAGATAAATAAAAAAAAAAGTAATATCCCCAGTTCTCAGATAGAAAGCAGGACTGACTGCACTCAGAAGAAATGACGTCTCAAGCCACAAAACCACCACGTCACCTATGACGTATGTGAAAGAGAAAGAACGGGAGCTGGGGGTGTTACAAATGTTATTCATATGTAAACTTTGTTATATCGATTTTATTCGAAAATGATATAAGTGATCAATTATGAAGCACTGATCTTAGTTTTAGACACACATTATTCTTAAGTTAAACATATTTTATTCGTTTTATATACACGTATTATCCACATGGTATACCTATGTTATACCATTATTTATGCATTATTCACGCAATTGAATAATTAAATATTATAAACGCATTATTCATATAGTATACTTCGATTATATCACTATTCACTCATTATTCGTACGGTATATTAACCAAACGAAAAATATTTTTACCTCCATTATTTGGTCGTGATACTTACATTATTCTACTATTGAGGAATTATTCTCGGTTGGTTTGCTATACATACATAATTCTACTATTATTTGTGCGTTATTCATTTGTATTAGTTGGATTGTTCATGCTTTATTCATATGTTATACATCTATTTATGCATCATTCAGGCAATTGCAAGATGTTCTTTTTATACACATATTATTTACATGGAATACCTAGGTTATACTATTAATTATTCACGCATCTTTCGTGAGATATATTGACCAACAGAATAATTTTTATATGTGCATTATTCGATCATTATCGCTATATGTTTATAGGTGAATTATTCGATTTTTATCCCTACATTATACCACATTTCATGGGTTATATATACAATTATTCACGTATTATTTGATTGTTATCGCTAGATTTTTATACACACATTATTCGATCTTTATCCCTATATTATACTATATTTTATGGGTCATATATATCATGAAAACACAATATTCGATCGTAATCGCTATATGTTTATACGTGCATTATTCGATTTTTATTCCTACATTATACCATATTTTGCGGGTTATATATACAATTATTCACGCATTATTCGATCGTTATCGTTAGATTTTTATACAAGCATTAATCGATCTTTATCCCTACGTTATACAACGTTTCATTAGTTATTTATACTATTATTCACGCAATATTTGATTGTTATAGCTAGATTTTTATACACGCATTATTCGATATTTATCCCTACATTATACTACATTTTACTGGTTATATGTATACCATCATTCATGAATTAATTATTCGATTGTTATCGCTAGATTTATATACGCATATTATTCAATATTTATTCTACATTATACCATATTTCACGTGTTATATATACCATATAAATTATTCACGCAATATTTGATCCATATCCCTACATTTTTATACGTTCATTATTTTAGGGTTATACCTACATTATACCACTATTCATGGGTTATACCATTATTCACACATTATTCTATCGTTATCGCTACATCTTTATGCGCACATTATTCGACTGTTATGCCTACATTATACCATCATTCATGGGCTATACCATTATTCACACTTTGGTGGTATTATATAAGTATAACATATGAATAACGTATGTCTATATATATATATATATATATAACATAATACGTTTCAAACGGTCATATAAAACATTGTTATAGATGGCTATAAACAACGTTCACGAATGAATATTATAATAACTTACATTCTTTTAACAACAGTAGACTAACTAACGTTGTTGAAGGTGTCATTCGACAATGAGCAACTACGATTGTTGTAATAACATTGAACGACGTTTGCCTGCTCGTTTTGATGGCCTTTTCAACAATGTTTTCATGGTGAACGTTGTTGTACACATTTTACATAAGAGATTTTATAATAGACATTTTATGAACGTTGTTGTATATGCCTTCAATTAGAATGGTCGTTGATGCACATTGTCGAATTGACGTTGTTGTATTATCAATTTCCTATAGTGCTTTTAGTGTTGAAAATTCATCATTTCATGTGAAATGTTTATGTGAAATTATCTTAAGGGAAAATACTATTGTTCATGTTCGTGTCATATTCCGTTGGTCAACAATAAAGGCCAAAGTATCTAGATATAATAAAGAAAAAGACAATAAGAATTCCATGTATCAAGAATTGATAATGATAAAGATATAACCCAAATACCATGGACGAAAATACACATCAAACTGTTCTATCCAATTCGAGCACACATCAATATGTCTAAGATCTAAGTTGGGCCATACACTAGATCATCCATTACAGATGTTTCAAAATGATAATAAAAGAAAGCCCAATCCACAAGAGGTACAAAACATTGGTAAACTAGAGAGAGAGAGAGAGAGAGAGAGAACATAATGGTGGGACCAACTCTCAAAACCGTAGTTAAAGGGTACTTACATTTGAAAATAAGATGGGATGGGTTCTATGAGCTAATAAGTCAATTTCCAAATTAAACATTCACGTACAAACATAAGCTATGTATACACTACATACATTAAGCATTTCAATCAATAAATTAGTTTAACAATGTTATTGGTCAACAATGTTATTGTGCAAATAACCCAGATTTCCAAGGTACTTGAAGGCCAACCGTAGTTTATCAATCCTTGACCCAAGCTCCACAAGGAAGGTATTCAAAATTATTTCATCTTCTAAACCAAGGCCACACAAGGGATAGTTTTCAAAAATGTTGCAACCTCTAAACAAGATCCTGACAAGAGAGGTTTTGTCATAGGAGAACATTACATCATCACAATAAACTGTTAATGACACTCAAAGGCCAACCATCCTAAAATTTGTGTTGTTATCTTAATTTATGTTCTTTTCATGTGGTCAATAGCATAACATCACATGCAACATAAAGTCATTCAATTGATTTCATATATCATGATTACATTATTCACATATCACATTCATGTTTAATTCACAATTATACAAGCATATACATGTTACATATCCACATGCATTATATACATGAAATCATGATTCTCCAAATATGTACCAATGTCCTAGCTTATTATGAATCGTACACTTTCATATATCAAATTAGCATGGCATTCACTTAATATTCATACCATATTCTATATTCATAAGATACTTATCATGTTCACAATCAAATAATGCAGTCACACATGTAAGTATATAACTAGGTGTTATCACCAAACCACCTATGGTTTTTCATAATCTACGCAAATACACGAAAGTTTGACAAGGAATAGAAAAGATATGTGACTGTAACCCATATTGATGATCAACGAATAAAGACAACAAATCCTAGTATGCTCTTTTACCCAGTGTTCGTATCCCTTTCCACCCACGAACATGAAATATCAAATTTTAATGTATTAACTTCTTATCATGATTTGATCCTAAGTTAACATACTTACATGTGTAGTTTGGCCTTCACTATGCTCTTGAATCCATTGTTGGATCTCCCAAGGTTCAACCATCACGTGTGCGTGAAATCAAAATTTCGGTGGTGTGGCGCGCTAACTTCCAAAAATGTTGCACAATGTACACTCACTTTACTTTTGGGAATTTCTTAGCAGTGTTATACATAATGCAACAAACTATATTTCTAGGAATTTTCCTAAATACACACTTGGATTGCAATATATGCATGATGTACACTTAGTTGATGTATAATGGTTAAATTTGTAGAATTTATTGGGATTTCATCTAATACTCAATTGTTTTCAAATTTGGTTGAGAGTTTTCTTAACCAACCTAATATTGTTTTGATTTTTCTTGAATTTTTCTAAGTGTTTTAAGTCCCTAGTCTAGGTTTCCTATTAGATCTCCAACCTTTTTCTAGAACAAGCATGCAACCTGAGTTGTGATTTTTCCATTTTTACTAAGACAAATCAACATCTAGAATGGTGTCATATTTTCCAAATTGTTTTAATACCACAATTCTCGGTCCTTTGTTTCTGTCACGGTTGTCATGCACAGAGAGACATGCCATTAAATATTGGCATACATGTCATCTACCGAGAACTAAGACGTTACTTTTCTCACATTCAGTTCTCATTAAATATCTTCTAGACATACCATATCTCATACAAATAATTCATTAATCTCTTGGACATATCAAGAGGATATCTCATATAAATAAAACATCAAACTCTTGGACCTAAGAAGATTTATCTCACATAAAACAATTATTTTGATAAGTGAGGTAATAATTTTGCATAACCAAACTTAATGAAAATCAAAGTGAAAATCTCAAATATCTATCCAAAATTTGCTCAAGTGACCATACTCCAACTACAAATAAAGGTTGAACAGATAAATTTTTTTAATGGGCTATATGCCCGATCTAATCTCAATACTCAATTAAACATCAGAGAATAATCACAGAAGTAAGATTTATAATTGTCTATGTCCTTAAAGCAGCACTCACTAGACAAACTTCTTCAATGATCTCTTGAAATAAAAATGGTGGGGTGAGCTCAAGAGCCTAGTGGATCATACATAGTACATTAATAACATTATTTAAATCAAACATAGAACATGGAACCACTTATCAAACATTAGGCCTTTTTAGTTGTTCATCAGTTGTTAGTTAGAAGGAAGGGCCTAACCCTGATGTTCTCTCATCATTATCAAATCAAAGGAGACTAAAAAAATGCACTATATGCCAGATTCCAATGGGAAAGGGGCACAACCATTACCTAATCCGAGAACTAGGGTCACACCCAACTCTCCATCACCAAAAAACTAGGTCACACCCATAGTTTTTTAATCGAGAACTATGGACTAACCATTGTTCCAATCGTGAAAACACCCACAGTGATTCCCCATAGACCATTGCATGGTACATGGTTCAATTCTTAATTTATTTATGCTTGAACATCAATGAATATCTCATAACAAGCATCGTTATCATGTATAACACATTATTGTACAATAACGTAATCGTGCTGATCATTTCATAGAAACATAAATAAAGCAACAATCATCTCAAGTTATAAAGCTTGTAAACACCGAACATAGACATACAACTCATGTTATTCTAGCATTCATACATTCATTCCATTCACAAATCATATAAACAACATCTTGGCATGCGTCTAGGCATTCAAGCAATGTAAACACACCACATGTTTAGCATTAAAATTCAAATAATACTAGGGAGCAAGGTAATCACTTCCACCTGTTGCTACGCTTCGCTTGTTCTAATCCTTGTTCCAATGATTTGAATTCTTAACCTATAATGGTTTGATATCATAATTTAGTATCCTTAAACCATGATTCAATGTCCACATAATCTAAGTAGTAATTGGTGTGCATTTAGGTAATATCATGTGTGTACTATCATATTCTTCTTCTGTGTATAGGAGTAGAGAAGGGTACTATCGCAGTCACTTGGGTCTGTGCATGAAACTAAAAAAAAAAGGGGCCTGGGCCACATTATCATGGTAATGTTTCGCATTATTGTTATTGCCAAAATCGGCGTCACACATTACCATAGTCCATTACCTCGGTAACCAGAGAGAATTCTTTATTTTGAATTGCAGTACTGCGGTCAGTTACTACAGTAATTAGGTGATTTCCCAAAATGTTGTTCTTGTGTGCACACGTCTCGATCTGTTGTTCCCTCTAGTGTTTAACAGTTTAATGCATTGATATTAAGCTTAAACACAAATCTACATTGAAGGAAAATTATTATACCTTGGTTGTCTTTGCTTTTCTCCCTTGTTCATCTCCAAGATGAGATCTCCAGTCCTTTAATGATTCGTGCTTCAAGGAAAACGTGTATATACTTAGGAAATGTAGGTCTATGATAAGAAATCATGATTCTAAGTGAGGTTTCATGCTTTACCTGAGCACAAATGATTTGGAACGACGCCTCAATAGATTTTCCTCCTTGTTGATGTTGTTCTTAATGGATCTAAGATTGAAAACTAGTAAAGAAGGCTTTGAATGAGTTCAAAACCCTTTAGAACTCCAAAAAAAGAGAAACTAGAGTGGAATAGCTGGGTAGCGTTTTGGAGAGAAAACAATGAGCGGTGGTGCAAGTGTGTGTGTGATTTAGGGTTTTCGCAGTGCATTGAATATATAAAAATCACGTACTACCACGGTAATGAAAATATCTATTGTGATAATCACGTATTACTGCGGTAGGTGACTATGGTAACAAAAACGACGTCATTGTTTCTCATTTTCTCAATTTGTCTGGCCATTACTGCGGTAACCTATGAAATCATGGCTTTTTGCATCTTTCCTTTGCCATTTCTTGTGTTTTCCAAGTTTGCATCACTTTGATATTCATTCTAAATTTATTCACACACATTTTACATGATCAATGGGGTTTATAACCTTTTTCTAAATTATTTCACATTTAAATTTTTCTAAAAACCAT
>JAJIYU010002254.1:0-31208 GCA_030144865.1 Tinospora cordifolia | reverse complement strand
CTTGTTCTTTCCCCTCAACCTTTGCTCCAGGTTGAGCTCTTGTTCCAGAATTAGGGCCCGTTCAACAACTTCCTTATAGGTTCGGAGGCCCAATGTCATGATAACCTTTCGGATCTCGATCTTGAGACCCTATGCAAATTTGTTGGCTTTCATCTTTTCTTCTCAAATCAATTCTTGAGAGAATTTGGCCAGCTCAATAAATTTCCTCTCGTATTTAGTTACTGTGAGATCCCTCTGATTGAGTCTCACGAAGTCTTCTTGCAACTTTCTAAGAGTTTCCTCCGGAAAGAATTTGTCGTAAAATTTTTCTCTAAACTCTTCCCAAGTCATGGTCACAACGTCAGTGTTGGGATCCATCTACATCATTCTCCACCATCCACGGGCTGGTCCTTTGAAATGGTGTGTGGCTAGTCCTACTCGTCGTGAACTCGTCACCCTCAGCACATTTAGTAACTTCTCCATCTCCTGGTACCACTGATCAACAGAGATGCAATTAGTAGTTCCATCAAATGAGGGAGGGTGGAGCTTTTGCAAATCTAGCAGCATCTTCTTCTGTTTTTCATCTTCCAGGTCCTCTGGATTCCTTTGACGTTCCTAAGGTACTGGTGCTAGGACTTGGATTAGAATAGGCTCAGGTGCTTGAGGCTGCGGAGCCATTTGAAGGATTATCTGTGGAAGTATCCTTCTCAGTTGATCTAGTACCCTCAGTGACATTTCACTCATTATGGTTTCCATCTACACCTCCATTCGTGCCTCCATCCATGCCTCCATCCCAGCAGGCAGTTCTTGCTCTTGTTGTTCAGTCTCCTCAGAGGTGGTGGATTGAGTTACGTACCTTCTAGCTCCAGCCATTTCTTGTAAAATTGAGCAAAGTGTCAGTATATGTCAAATATTCGTGCTATCATGACTCTAGATTCAGTTTCTAGGTTCTCGATCTGTTTAGTGGCCTAAAATCTTTCTTCGAGGTTCTTTTCATGGATGGGTATAGGATTTGGGTTTCAAAGCACATAACCAGTAAAGCATGCATATCACACAATCATACAATCACGCTAGCACAGCAAGGTTACAAGCTTCCATCTAAGCTTTCAGGTTCAAGCGTCCCATACCACTCTACCCCTTCCACTTAGGCTTTCACTTAGAACAGAGCTGCACCCAAACAATTATGCAAATGTCTCGATAACTAAGGTTCCCGAGCCCTCTATACTCAACCATCCCATACCAGCGAGCATAGAGAAACCCATTCTGCCAGAGTTACCGATCATTCACCACACATGGTCCATCATTCTCTGAGTCCAGACTTCCTCTATACCCCCGAATTCCTATGCATCCCATACTACATAGAAATCAAAAAATACACAAGCTTCCCGGTCTCGTGTCTTGATCAAACAATTTTTTATTTTCACACAAGTTCCTGTCTCTAGCCTATGTCCTAGAGTTTTATGCTTTTGATCCACTAAGCCACCCATGGCTACACCCGTTTCTACCTAAGGTATTTTCTCTAGACCTAGGATTCGGTTCTAGTTGACTTACAACCTCTGTCTGGTCAAGATACCATATTTGGCATCTTTTTCAAGTTCTATTCACTCTCTTGCCCTAATTTTTCACCTTCTAATTCTTTTTATCGAAAATAAGAATGTTTTTTAACTCCGACTACTCATATGAACTGGTGGGACAACCTCCAGATCAGGCGGTGAGACCGAAGTCTACTTAGCAACCGCGCTTTCTAGGGCAGGATAACCCACCTCCCTTTCAATGTTTAGCTTTACTCAGGATAAGGCTTACCCACTATCAGCTCAACTTGTAGTCTTTGTATTCAAACAAAACATTTCAAATTATATTTTTCCTTTTTGAAAACACTTTCTAAAACATTCATCAATTTCAAAAATAGAAGGTAGGGCATTCTAAATTCAATTCAATTCAAGGCGAAACCCTAATTTGGGTTTCTGATTCTTGTCAAGGAACTAATGTTTGACTTTCTATCTCTAGCCTAATCAACACATGTTTAGGCTTAACTTTCTATTTCTAGCCCAAGACACCTAAAGCTTAGGCTCTGATACCACACTTGGTATCAGAGGAAACTTTCTGTTCTTAGCCCAGCAACTAATGCCCAGGCTCTGATACCACCTTTGTATCAGAGGAAACTTTCTATTCTTGGACTAGCAACTAATGCCTAGGCTCTGATACCAACTTTGTAACACCCCAACCCCCGCATTCTTTGATTTGAGCGTTGGACTTAACCACCATTCCTTTTGACGGTGGACTTAACCAATTGGCGGGTTGGGTCATGTTACTTTACAAGCGATACACACTTGTTCTTTTCTTTTCAATATTTTATGCCTTAAAATAAATTCAATAGTACAAATTCACATTTAATAAAATCAAGGCAATTAAAGGTAAGGAAAAAATTCAAATTCTTTATTAATAAAAGAAATTACATAACTTTGTAATGTAAACTAGTACAGTGTTGATCAAAAAGACTCATAATCTCAAAATAAAAATACTAACCTTCAGCGAAAGTCTTAATCAAAATTGGGCAACATGCCCTTACATTAAAAGAAAACTTTCAAGAGAATAAAAACTTGCGAAAACAAAAACTATCTAATTTCTATAGTCTTCATAATTTAATTTCCTAAAAAATAAGAGAGGAAGGGGTGAGCACATAGCTCAGTGGATCTTTATCAAACACCCATTTTTCAACTCAAAACAATAGCACATCCATAATTCAAACACTTAGATACATTAGGCGTTTTAAACAACCAATTGTTTAAAGTTGTAATTTAGACCAAAAGAGTTTTCTCAACCCTTGATGTTCTTCACTAAGTGCCTCCTTAGAGTGAAATGTGGCATCACGTAGCCAATTTCATTGGACTTTTGGACTTCAAGGGAGGTTACCGACCAACCAAGCACTTAGGTCAAAAAAAAAAAGCATATGGGCATACCATATGAAAAGAACATCCATAGCAACCCACATGTATGCTATGATGGTACGTGGTTATTATCACCATCATCTTTGTTAAATCACATATTCTAGAATCATAAAATAAATTTCAGAATATGAGACTAAAATAAATAAATTCAGCATATAATCAAACTGAAAATTCAATCATGGAACACTCAAAATCATGCATCACATATTGAAATAAAACCTAAACATGATACTAGGCATGACATGATTAATACGCATGCATAAATTCAAATATGAATCAAATCTAAACTAAAAATTATTTTAGAATGCTAAAACTGAAAATCTGTTGATTTTAAAACCATACACACAATGAACATGCTAGAACTTTGAATAAGAAAAAGGGGTGTTTAAGAAATCACTTCCACTTTGTGATGCTTTCTTCTGGAATTTCAACAACAATTCTCCCACGTATTAGTGCCCACGAAGATCACCCAACTTAATTTTTGAATTCAAGAGCTTCTCACATACACAAGAAGTGAAGATGGGAGGTGCCAAGAAGAAGGCTTTGAGCATTCAACTCTTATTCTTTGGAATGAATAAAATTGGGGGCCTAGGGGGGTTTATATAAATTTTTCAAGGGAAGAAAATAGAAAGTTTTGTGTCCTTCTATGAATAAAACACTCTAATTCTACCAAATTTCGTAGTTTCTAATTTTTGGAGGAAAAAGAGTATTTTTCAGATTTTTTTTAGATTTTAGAAATATTTTTCAGAATTTAGAAACTATTTTTCAGAATTTTCGAATATTTTTTCGTATTTTTATGTTAATTTTAACGTATTTTCGGAGCCTCGGATCGGGACCGTTAGATCATCCTCGAATCATGCATTCGTATCTCAGATCGATAGAGATGCATGAATCTAGGCCGTCTGATTTGCATCAATCACAACATTCAATTCGCGATAGTTCGGATTCGTCTATCCGGGCCGTCGGATACGCCTCGATCGCAGCACTGGATCGCGAACTCGTTTTGGCGCATGCAACGTCGACTGTTGGATCGGGCTGATGAGATCTCGGTCGTTGGATCGTTCTCGAGCGCCTTACTGTTCGCGATCAACAAACTACATTCGCACCATTCGATTTCCTCGATCTCAGCATGGCGGATCGCGAATTCGATCAACAAAACGCATCCGGTCCATCCAATTTCCTCGATCGTTGTGTTCGTTCGCGATTATCTCAGAGCGCCTTGATCTGGGCCGTTGGATTGATCGTGTTGATTGCAGACCGTCCGATCTGTGGTGATCCAGTGTTCCAGGGCGTTCGGTGCGATCTTGATCTGGGCCGTTGGATGATGATTTAGATTCTAGATCTACAGTTCACAGTATTTTGAGTTTGTTTTTTGATTTTTCAACCGAATTTCTTGCTTTCTTTTTGGATTTTTTTCCAAATCTCGATCTCAATTGACTTTCTAATCCTGTTTTTATCAAAAATTGCACATATCCTTGTATTTTTTGCTATGATATCTCATTTTATGCATTATAATCATATTTTTCTTTCAAAAATCCCTTTAATTGATTTTTTTATCCCTCATTTGGATAAGTAGGACTTGCAAAAATTCTCATTCGTCAATTCTGTATAATTTTCTAAGTAAAAATAAAAATTTCATATAAAATTTTTGAGATGTTATACCAAGTTAAGTTCGCTCAATCACTGTTAAGCTTTTCTAATTGCAATAACAAGTGACATTAGAGTAATTTAAGGATTCATCATGTGAAATACAAAATTAAACAAACAATACAGTTTAAACCAAAAGCAAAGACTACCCTTTTCAAACATAACGGAGAGTTATCGCTTATATTATTATATAATGTCTTGTTTCAAAAATACACAGCTGACCATTATTTACATATACAAAAATGATCAACTTCTAACAAAAACCAAGAAAAAGAAAACGAACCACCAAGGGAACTAGGCTATTACCATGCCCTTCCCTTTGTCAACCACCGGCGAACCTAAAATGTTAGTAGAGTAGTCAACCTAAATTTCAACACGGCTCAGTGAGTAGTAAAACCAACATGTTACATATAACCAATATTCCAAAAATAGTGCATGTATACATGAATAGAAGTGATGAAACATTGCTTAAAAACATGGTATATAGTAAAAATAATTATAAAAAATGTAACACTTAGAGAAAAATAGTTTGAATTCATGGAAGTTGAAAGTTGTATCTGGACTAGGGTTTTAAATCATCAAAGCCAACCCTATGGTCATCACTCGAGCAGGTCATGAGTCAAGCGTACTAGCCACTCAAGCAGGTCATGTGCTAGGCGTATTTCTCGATTACCCTAACCCTATGCTCAGTCCTCAAGTGTCATCATTCGAGCGGGTCGAAATCTAGGCGCGTTGATCATATGCCCTAACCCCACGCTCGGACCACGAGCCTATGGTCTCATTATTGGTGTACATCTATATATACTTCAAACCAATTGATGTAACTCAAATCACATGAAGTCATTCAACTTATGTCATTTATTCATGTTTTATGCAATGAATACAAGTTAAAGTAAACACCTAAATTAAACTACTCACCTCGAGTCCCGTGCACCGATGTCCCATCGATACTCGGCCCAGTCTTGTAGTATACACTCGGATCTACATTATTTAAACCCAATTTCAATTTTTTTGGAGAAATGTGGCTTAACTCTAATTCCACTATCCCTAACCGATCTCGGTCAACCTAAATTTGACTCAGTCAAATTTGGTCAACGAGTCAAACTTAGTCAAAATTGGTCAACATAATCAATTTTGGTCAATATGGGTCAAATTAGGTCAAAATTTATAATAACTCAAATTTTTATAATGCATACACGCCGAAAACAAAATTTAAAACTATAATATAATTAAGAAAATAAAAGAATAATTTTTTGAATAAATGTGTAGAAATTAATTAAATTAAATTATTTATAGAAAAAATAAGGTTGCGTGATAATAATAATAACAACAACAACAATAATAATAATAATAATAATAATAATCATGATAATAATGTAATAAAGTTAAAGTAGAATTATAAATAATGTGATATACATATGTATTTTTTAATACCCTAAATTCTTTGTACTCAATCAAATGAAATTTATCATTTATTTAGTGAAATTAGGGTGCAAAATGAAACCAGACTCATTTCAGGGGCTAAATCTAGCAGGTTCCAAAACTCTCATTTAGTGCCCCTTAGGGACCCAAAACAACTTGAAATGAAGTAAGGTGACATGAACCAACTAAGGGGACAACATATCCAAAAATTAGAATAATTGATCGAGGTTAAGGCTTTCATTTGTCAAACGCCCTTTAGGGGGTCCAAATTAGAAAGAATTGTCATTTAAGGTACTTCGGGGGATTGAAATGACCCAAAATGAAACAAAATGACATGAACTTACAAAATGAATGACATATCCAAAAATCATAACAATTGGCTAAGATTTAGATTTTCATTTGCTTAGTGACCTCAATGGGTCTTGAATAAGGAAAGTTTTTAAAGGAAAATCACCTAAGGCCAAACCATACCTTAAAATGTGCATTAGGTTCATGTGATTCCAAAACTATATGATATAAATCATAATTCCATGTAAATAAGGAGATATTAATTTTTATTTAATTTTTGTGAACCCATGAAGTCATGGACACCCCTAACATATGAAAGTTATATGAGTAGAACACCATGATCATGTGTACCCTATGTAACACCCCAATTTTCGACCGGACCTCCGTTCACGTGTTACCTCACGTGTAGATCGTCGCCCGATGAAAATCAAGATGCTACTAAAATTGTTCTTTTGTCAGAAATCTTTTCCTTCAAAATATAGTTCAGAATCATTAGTTTTCAAGTTAATGTCTGGATAATCTCTCATACGAAGTAGAAGAATCGAAACAACTTCTCGAGACATTCACCGGGTTCCATTAACACGAGTCATCAATAATGCAGCGGAAAATACTTTAAAACTATTCATTCATGACAAAACCATTAAACAAGGAAAGCCATTGAAAAGTAAAACAACTAAAGTTAAACCAATGTAAATACATTAAAACAATCCAGTAAAATACATAAAGTATGACTTCCAAGTCACCTATGTCGGACAACCTCCCCGTGAGGTGTCCAATCAAAGTGTGAGGCTTCTGACGTAAGTCAACATATTCTACGTCCAGGTGTACCTGAAAAATAAAGTGGGAGTGAGCTCGAAAGCTCAGTGGATCGATCCTACACATCAGATGTATTATTCAAACCCAATCCAAAACATTACAAACACTTTCAAACATTAGGCGTTTCAAACATTTATTTAATTTCGGTCAAAGTCAAAATCGGAAGAGGATTGAGATGCCTCTCGGTATTCTCTGTGATCTAATCCAATCATAATCATCTAGGCCTCAAGTGGTACCATCTAAAATCAATCATATCTCCGTATCATAGTCCAAGCGAGGGTACTTATCTAGACTCGTATTGTCTCCCAAAGACTTCGAGCTGTCGCAGGCAGCGTAGGGTGGGAATACCTACGATCTGCTTTGCGGCTAGTTAGTCGCACCGATACGTGAATTCTTAATAAACCATCGTCTTATATTTTTTGTTTTACAAACGATCTCAATCACATTAATCATCATACAATTACACTAGAACATATAACCCAAACTATAATTGCAAGTTCACATGATAAGGTGCATAAATAAATAATGGAATCTAGATACACATTTGCCTACTCATGCATGCCATAATTGAGTGAATTTAAATGCAAGATCATGTCATAGCTAATTATGCATGGATTAAATAATTCATCACACATTACACATCGTTCAAAGAAGTCAAACAATTTCAATCCATTTCCTAGTAGAATTCTGTTAACTTAGAACTATTCAACCAAATGCTTTGAATCTTAAATCCGTATAATACAAATGAGCAAAGAAGTCACGCCCACCTGATTTTGTCATTCTTCAGGGCGACCATGCTTTCCTTCGAGAAGTTCGATCTTCTAAAATGTACAAATATGAAATTTAATACTTAATAAAATTATTCTTAATCTTAAATGATTTCTAAGATAATTATGAAGTCTAAATATTAATTTTCAACTAATTCAAAGTTATTTCAAAAATTCTAGAATTTTACATAATCTAATTTAAAACAATTTCTAAGTCTTTTGCATAAAAATCAGATTTCTAATATCCAAGTCTCCACAAATTTAAATCATTTACTCCTATCGTAATTAAATTAGTTTCGAACAACATAAGACTTCTAAATATCCTAAATTTAGTTTCAGTGTTTAAATTTTTACTTATTTTCTATAATAGTTTCAAAGTTTTTAGAATTTTATCTTTCATGTTTTTAACCAATTAAAATAGTTAAATTTCTAAGTCTCTAATATTATTTTTCGCCTACTGTCTAAAAATTATTATTCATTAAATTAGAATTTTAATAGTAAAAAATATTTTAAATTTGGATTGTATATGCATAATTCTCTAATTTAAGTTTTCTAAAAATATTAGATCTTCTTTTTAAATTTTCTAAACATTTAAAAGAAGCCAAATTATTTTACAAATTTATTTTAAACTAATTTTACTTTTTTTTGCTCAAGATTACAAAAATTAAATATTTAATTAAATAAATGAATAACTAAAGTAAATTTTTCGTACCTTTCGGAATTTGTTACACGTTCGAAGTTCATGTTCACGTTCAACAATTCAAACAAGTTCAATTTACTGTCCAACAACTTCAACATATTCAATCAGCCAATTTCACTTCCTTCTTTGTTCTTCACCAAATCAAAGTGTTCAATGCACAACAGAAAGTATGATTCACATTTACGATCAAACCCCCATTCAACAGTTCAATCATGTTCAATCCTCAACCAGCTTCGTTCAATCACACAATTTCACAAAGATTTAAAACCAGAAAATCATCATTTTCTCTGTTTTGATGACCAAAATCTATAAAATGGAGTCTTTGAAGCCGTTTTCTTCTTCTATATGTGCTGGACACACAGCCTGAACCAACTAGACTTCCTCTATTTTAATGCACTCACAATAGTATGCACATCAACCTCACGACACACATGCACCAACAAACCATATCCTTCATGGTTTCATTCCCCAAACCAAAAGCCCAACCCAGAATTTTAAATCAAGCTTTCAGATCTTTATCTTCTCTGTTTTTACCAATCGAAACCAGGAAAATGCATCAAAATTCAGTCGTTGCCTCTTCTATTCCAGCTGAACGCACCATCTAAAATCAAAAAACCAAAACCAAAACCAGGATTCTGGTTTCTTCCTTCCCTGTCACACCACCGAACGCCCCACAGCCAGCAACCAGAATTTTTTTGGTTTTGTTCTTCGTTCATTCGTTCCATCACAGCGACAGCAGCAATTATATCTTCTTTTCTTCGTCTTGCAGCTTCTTCTTCTCATTCCTCTGCTTTTTTTTTTTCTTTGTCGGCCCCTGGGAGTAACAGCAGCATCAACAACACACCCAATTCTCTCTTCATGGTTTGCAGCACTCTTCTCTTCTTCGTCTAGCAGCAATGGCAACAACCAGTCGGTGCTTGTTTTTTTTTCCACTTCCTCTTCTCGGTTCTTCTTTTTTAAGCTCCAGATCATCCCTCCTCATTTGTCTGGAGATTTCGATAACTCACCGCCCCAAGTCTTCTTTCAATTTCCAGAAATTTGGCCAAACCAGAATCCTCTGGTTTGGCCGAAATTTCCAATTTTCTTTTCTTTTTTTTTCATTTTCATTTATTTAAAACTTTATTATAAGTTTATACAAATATATCTATATATTAATCTCTTTAATTTTGATTTCTGTCACCCTTATTATAAATTTATATGTGTTACCATTTTATTTTATTTATTTATTTTTTATATAATTCACTCATTTCATTGTCATAAAATTATATGTTACAATATCATATGTCACTAATTATATATGTTGATCAGTAACAATTATTTCATTGCCATAAATAAAATAATTTTATACGTGTTAAATTATTTATTATTTTATAATAAATAAACTGATCATTCATTTTACTTTCGCTCGTAACGTAGTGTGCTCGAAAAATTTAGGGGTGTTACACCCTACCCTACCCAAGGCTCCATAAGATGTGTCCATTATTTGAATCTTTGTAAAATGATCCATGTTCCATGCAAATGATTCAATACGCCCACATTAGTAGATGTTTTATATGGTCTAGAAACCATGATACGTGATTCTATATACACCCCACTTGATTGTGTACACCCACACCCACTTAATACAAAATCGGCCCAACCATGTACATGTGTGCATGTATACATGTGAGCAACCCTATTTAGATAGTTTCTTGGAACCAAGATGAGCATCTTTGACTATTATATGTTGTCTTCTCAAATCTGATATTGTACACCCATGCTTGATGTCCAAGAAATAAGAGAATGGGAAAGTATTCCTTGTGTGTTTATGTGATGAGCAAGCAAGGAAACCAAAAAGGAAAGTTACCATGAGCACATATGGGATGTCCTATTTGAATTAGAATATGATTTAAACCTCTTTTGTGTTCACATATAGTTAGAAAACAAGATTGTACTCATATCTTTGAATTAGAAAGCAATAGTGGTCTCACTTGCTAACCATAAGCACACTTGCCTTCTTAATGCAAACCATCCCCTTATGAGTTTGGAAATATGCCCAAATGTGGTGAGCTGCCCTAGTTACCCTAGATGCCCCCTTGTGCTCATGAATACCTATAAATACCCCATCTTGCTGACATTTGACACTTCCCCCTTTGCTTGTTCTTGTCCTCTTCTTGGCACCTCTTCTCACTGTCTTTTCTTTCTCATATGAGAAGTTTTTATTTCAGTATTTTAGAGAGTTTTTAAGGTATTTTATTGGTGATTAAAAGTTCTTGAAGTTCTAAAAGTGATAGATAAGGGGAACCTCTGTCGGATTCTACAGAGAAACTCGGATTAAGGTGGAAGGGATTTCTTAAACCTCTACTTTTCTATTCTAAATTTCTAGCATGTTCGTGCTTATTTGAATTTTAATTTTCAGCATGTTTTATTTTAGTTTCAGCATGTTTAATCATATTTTAATTTTAGTTTAGCATGTGTTTGTGTTTTAATCTCTCATGACTACATGCTAGCCTTAGAATCTATGTTTGGGATTTAATTCAATGTTTCAAGCATGCTATGTGATGTTTTCATACTTTCTTGGTTGTTTAAGATTTTGAAATTTGCATTTTGAATTTCTTTTATGATTATATGATCTTAACTATAAGAAATTGAAGATAGAACCATGTACTATCATAGTGACCGAATGGGTGTTATGGGTGTTCTTAACACATGCTCAGGGTGTGTGGTTGCAAGGCGCAACTAAGGGATACTTGGTATGTGGCATCCAATGGGAAGTAACAAAGAAATGTTTTTCCACCCTAAAGAAGGGTATCTAAATTAAGAACATCAAGGGAGTAGAACCCCTTTTAGTCTTAACATCAACTATGACCAAAGTGTTGTGTGAATCACTTAATGTATGCAAGTGTTTGAATTTAGATATGTTATTGATTTGAAATAGTAATATAGTTGTTTAATGAATGATCCACTAGGCTATGTGCTCACCCCTTCCTTCTATTTTTTAGAAAATTGAATTACATGAAGCCTATGCATTTTTGAAAGTCTATTTCTAAGAAAGTTTATATCTAAGAAAGTTTATATTGTAAGGGCATAACGCCCCAAATTTTGAATTAAAGACTTTTGCTGAATTTTACTTTTGAATTTTAAAAGTATGTACTCAATCTTTGGATTTGATTCAAGAATGTAATCTTTTTCATTTTATTTGAATAAATAAAGATTTGATGTTTTCATGTATTCACTTACATTATCTTATTGAATATTAAACTTAATGGAAGTGTATTTATGAGTATTTCAATAAGTGTTAGAATAAAGGACTTGAGATGCAAGTTGTGTACTTGTAAATGTAACATAGGACCTAACCCGCCTTTTGGTTAAGCTCAAACCTGTCTCTTGGGGTTGGTGTGTTACATATTTGCATTAATATGTGGGGTGGCAATGAATAAAGAAAAATGAGAAAAAATGAAGAAATTGAAAAATAATAAAATAAAAATAATGGAAAGGTCATTATTGAAGAGCAATAATAATGTATATAATGGATAATTATACCCATATATGTATATTTCTCTATTTACAGTTGGTTGAAAATATGTGGGTGGTTTGGGTAACAATTGGAAGTGAAGAAAAAGACAAATGAAATAAAATGATATGGTGGTATGAAATTTAATGAGTTAAGTTGAGACATCTAATTTGATTGGTTGGCTAGTAAAGTGAAATGAGGGAAGGATTTCATGTGATGGGAGTTATATAACTAAGTGGGAAGATTTGAATTTGATTGGTTAGCACATGAATACAAAGTGGTGGGTAGTTGAGTGGTGGATGAGCAAAATAAACAAAGTGGAGCATGTGAGGGTGTTACTTGTCTCATTTCATTTTCATTTCCAGAAGTCATGAACCAAAAGTGAAAAGAAAGGGACACGAACCGAATGGAGAAAAGAAAGGGGAAAAGAAAGAAAGATTCAATTTTTTGTCGGATTTGATGAGTAGGTAAGCGATTTTCTTTGATTTTAGTTGCAAATATGTCATTTAAGCCATGTACTACAATTTTAGGGGTATAATTTTTACTGTGGATGGTATTTTATACCCATACCCAAAAATTGGGCCTTTTTTTCACAGTGGGAAAACTTAGTAAAAGTTATACCAAAACCCTCCTAGTGATAAGTAGATCCCAAATATGTAGTTAGTTTGCATTCGTTTGTCATGTAGATTTTAAAATAAATATCCAAAGTCTTATAACCTTTGGATAGAGTTTTGATGGCGTTAAATCCCAATAAAGGTTTAATTGGAACCCATAGAAATGTAAAGAATGAAAATTTGTATCCATCGATACCAAAGTCGCAAATTTTGGATATAAATTGAAATTTTGGTGAACGATTGACTAATAGGATTATTTGATAAAATTTAGAAAGTTAGAAAATTTATGATTTAGAAGCTTATTTCTTTACGAGCAATTCACATGTGCGATGTCTAATTATTATATTGATATTTATCATTACAAATTATTTTTATAAATCATCTAGAAGATTTTTAAACTAGGAATTAGAAGCAGAGAGGTATAATAGTTCATTTTATTTATTTTGAGCTACAATTAGTTGAAATAAAATTTATTAAATTTATTAGAGATGTAAAGAACAGATTAAACTATTCGGAGAGCTCTAAAATATAAATAAGGGCGTCTAGGAGCCCATAATTAATAGATTTGATTTCTGAAACCTGAACATTTTTAGAAATAAGTAATTGTGATTATAAATGTTCTATTTGGATATGGTTGTGGATGAATGGATGTCGACTATTAAAGTTCAGGGGGTTGTGGAGATTCGAAGAAGTTACTTGTGCAAATTTAAGTTTTAAAAGCAAATCCTAGCGGCGAGTGACACAAGGGAAATCCATAAATGTCAAGTAGAGAGGATTTCCTTGCTCATTTCTATTATGTAAACTTTTATTTAGAACATTTGTTTGCTAGTTCAGGATATTAGCAACATGATAGGAATTTTGTTACGTTTGATTGGAATGAATGATTGAAATCTTAATGTCTGGTTATAGATTTTAACATGATTTAGCTAATGTATGCTTTATTTAATGCACTCATTTCACTATTTATTCTTACTGGATTTAATTCATGATGGTGTGATGCGAATGAAAATGCTTGTGAAATTAAATAAACTTAGAGGACTTTAAGAATTCCACGTATTGATGCGATGGATTGTCGTAGGTGCACTATAACCCTCCATAAAATGTATCATGTGCACTAGTCTGGACACATCGTAGATATTTCCATCTGACCAGTTGGAAAACTAAGTTGTTTTTGAAAGTGGTAATCATTGGATTGTGATCACTGAATTATATTGCCCTTTCTTAGACAGTAATCATATGGTATAGCCTGGATTGTATACCTAGAGTACTTGCCTTTGGTATTGATAGCGCTAATACCTGGAGAAGTTATATCATGATGGTAATACTGACTTGTAATACCGGGAGAATCATGATGTTACAACTGGATTGTGTACTGGGAGTTACTCATTTGGATTATAGGAAATATCGATGGAGGATTCTCTTTCGGTCATTAGGATTATAACAAGACAATTTAATATTTGCAACACTTAATGTTTGAAAGTGCTTGTAATGTTTTAAATGATGGTTTGTATAATATTAATGATGTGTAGGAAGCACCTACTCACTCCCAATTTATTTTTCAGGTATTCATAGGAGTATTCACTGACAGGTACAGGGATTGATGTCAGAGCCGCACTTAGAGGTTGTTACAGTTGTTTTCTCATGTCTTATTTTGATGTAAATGTTTAAACAAGATTTGTGACCATTTTGTATGGTATGACATAGAACTTTCAAGATCTAAATATACTTGTGTTTATTTTGTAAAAATGAATCTGACAGTAGTTAGCTGAATGTTTTACTAATTTTATTGTTGCGTTAGTATGATATTTTGGAATCTTCCTATTTTTATTAATAAAAATTGGTGATAGGGGTTAACTCTTGAACATTTCGTATACTATTAAGTAATTGCATTGCATATAAATCATGTTATACTTTTGAAACAAAAGAAATAGGAAATGGAAGGTTGACAACTCGGTTTTGGGAAAGGATGACTCAATGATTACATATCGAGAAATCGAGACCTCAAATTGGGGTGTCACAAAGTGGTAATAGAGCTATGGTTGTAGCTCGCTAGGAAAGTATAACTCTGTGTGGATAACCTGAGTTTGAAATATCACTTGATGTGGATACCTTGAGATAGAAATCAAACTTAGTGTGGATACCTGAGTTAAATTAGAACCCAGTATGGATACGGGGTTAAACAAAGATTCAGTGTGGATACATTGAACAGAGGGGAATTATCACCAAAATCTGATTTTCACTGAAATGGAATGTTCACTGGATTTGATCTTTCATTGGAAATGAATTTACTAAATTGATTTTGAATAGCAACTGAATTGACTGAATGACTCTAGCAGATGGCTAGAAGTCTAAAGAAGATCTAGGTGATGTCAACTTGCTCAAGCTGAGATTGAATACTGGTAGTGATCCCTAATAATTGATCTCTTCCCTAAGTATAGGTTCCTGAAGGTTGGGTCTTGGTTGATACTCTTCTTCGAAAGAACACAGTCGAGGGTAGACCTTTGCTTTGATCTGATGTCCTAAAAAGGTGATTGCTATAAAGTGGTGGTCCCAGATAGTTGACTTTCTCTTGAGATAAAGGTTTGTTAGGGGCTGATCTTGGTCGAATCTACTTCTGTAGAAGAACATCCCCAAAGGTTGACCTGCATTCTGACTAAAGGTCCTAGAAGGTTGAGCACTACTAAGGAAAGGTCTAGGACTTGGGACCGATGGTATCACATAGAAAGGTAAGTATTGTTAATCAAGTGTGGGGACACTAGGTCTAGGATAGACCGGATGTTGACTAGAAAATACAGTGGGTCCAAAAATAAAATCCTTTAGGGCATAAGTTAGAAACTAATAACTTGAATGAATTCCCACTTGTTTGGTCATGACTCGATTAAGCAGGATCCCGTATTTTTGGTCTCTATGTAATATGGGAACCATAGAAATTTACGGATATGGAGGAATCTTGGACTCGAAGAATGACAGACCATGTTCAGTGAGTGATCGATTTCTTTGGCTGAACTTGTATGCACTGCATTGTACTAGGATGGGCAGTCTAGTATGATGGGCCTTGCGTCAGCCTTAGAATACGTCCATGGTGTACTGTCGCACTATTTTTAACTAAAGTATTTGGTTAAACTTGGTGGGACATCTGCAGTCATGGACATTGAGACACTTGCGCCATTGCATGGGTGTAATGTAATTCTAGGTGAAAGTTTGTGTGGAAGGGCGGGGGTAAGATGGGGTGCTTGGACCTGGAAGCATTGATAGAAGCTTGGGATTGCATTATGCTAGTGTGCATTGTTTGCTTGTTTGCAGTGTGATTAATTGTTATATATGTAATAATCATTTTGAGTATTTACCCGAACTCCTGTACCCTGAAACAAACAAAATGTCGTCAACTTAGAAGTATAAACTTTTAGACCACTGAAACAAATTGAGAACTTAGAAACATACACCTAAAGTCACATTAGCACGAAAATGCGAGGAACTTAGGTGGGTTGGAACGGATGAAGTTAATCACCTTAAGAAAAACAGTTGAAAGGGCATAAACAGTAGAACGAGATCTAGAAGCTAAGCAGGCATGGAAGAATAGGAAGAAAGTTCAGTCTGGAAAGACAATGGGACCCTCACAAAAGAGGCCTGCAAAACAAGAAGGTCACAGAGCACCTCAAGCACAAAGATAGTCCCGAACTCAACAGAATCGTTCCGACAATACTAAGAAGGAATGGATAGAGCAAGCCAGGAGGTAGGGATTATGCTTCTCATGTAATTAAGAGGGACATTTAGCTAGAGATTGTCCAAAGTAAAGTAGCTAGATTAACACCTCAACCATAGGCTTGGACTCGATCTTAGACAGACCAACCTCAGTACCAATAGAAAGGGCAAGCGAGCTTGTATGCTATAGATAGCCATATATATCCCACCTCAACAGTGGAAGGTATGTACTTATTGTTGGGGTGGCTATACAGATATTGTTTGACTCAGGTGCTACTCGATCATTTGTCTCTAAAGATGTGGTTGATAAATTGAAATTAGTGACTAGTCCATTAACAGTCTCGTTAGAGGTAGCCAGGCCAATAAGGGACACAGTGAACTTAAGGAGATATTGTAGATATGAGCTTACATTTGGAGATCATCGGATGATGGTAGATTTTTGTGTACTCCACTTTAATGGATATGATGTGATATTAGGAATGGATTGGTTGACCCAATATCAAGCTTAGATAAATTGCCAGAGGCGGAGAGTTATTATAAGGTTGTCATCTGGGAAAATTTTGAAGATTTATCGGAATGGACAAAAACTACCTAGAAGTCCAACATTAGCTTTATTGTATTCCATGCAGCAGAAGGAAGATTTCAAACAGCTCGTAGATGAGGATGCAGAGAGACCTAAGGTCATTCAGCAAATTCCTGTAGTAAGGGAATACATGGACGTATTTTCGGATGAATTACCTAGTCCCATCCACATAGGCAAATAGAGTTTAAAATTGACCTGCATCCTGGCACTAACGCTATTGCTATTCTACCATACAGAATGGCACCTGTAGAGTTACTTGAGTTGAAGACACAACTAGATGAGATTTTGGCGAAGGGTTTCATTAGACCAAGTGAGTCGTCATGGGGAGCTCCAGTTCTATTTGAGAAAAAAAAGGATGGACTAATGAGATTGTGTATCGACTACTGAAAGTTGAATCATGTAACTATCAAAAACAAATACCTATTATCGAGAATAGATGACCTCTTTGATTAGTTAAGAGAAGCCACACGATTCTTCAAGATAGATTTGAGGTCAGTGTACCATCAGCTCAGAATCCAAGAGTCTCAAAGAAGGCATTCAAGACTAGGTATGGTCATTTTGAATACACAGTCATGTTGTTTAGTCTGACAAACACACATGTAGCATTCGTGGACCTAATGAACAACGTTTTCAATGAATATCTAGATCAGTTTGTCGTTGTCTTTGTAGATGACATTTTGGTATATTCTCGATCTGATGCCGAGCATGAGCAGCACTTATGCATAGTCTTGGAAACTCTTAAAAAGAACCAGTAATATGCCAAATTCAACAAGTGCGAATTTTGGATAAAAAAGGTCAAGTTTCTTGGCCATGTTGTCTCAGCTGAAGGCATATTAATAGATCCAAAGAAGGTTGAAGTGATAGTCGATTGGAAACAACCGACCAACGTGACGAAGATTAGAAGTTTTCTAGGGTTGGCAAGATACTATCCTAAGTTCATTAAAAACTTCGCTAAATTGGTAGAAACTCTGACTAAACTAACCAGGAAAGGAGAAAAGTTTATCTGGAATGATAAATGTGAATAGACATTTTACAAGTTGAAGAAAAAACAAACCACAACTCCTGTCTTAATTACTCCTATCCCTGGAGTGAGGTATACCTTATACACCGATCCTTCATTGCACGGGTTAGGTGCAGTGTTGATGCAAGAGGGACAACTAGTGGCTTATGCATCACAGTAGTTGAAGCTGCATGAGCACAACTATCTTACACATGATCTGAAGCTAGTAGCGATTGTGTTTGCTTTAAAAATCTGTATGCACTATCTTTATAGAGAGAGCTTTGATCTATACCCATATCATAAGAGCCTCAAATATATACCCAGAAGGAACTGAATCTTTGACAGAGAAGATGGCTAGAGTTCCTAAAGGATTATGATTTTCATTTGCACTATCATCTAGAGAAAGCCAATGGAGTGGCAGATACACTTGGCAGAAAGACCCACAAGAGGAATTAAGAAATTGCACAAATGTATCAGCTGATTAGTTACTATGATCTAGGTATAACTAGCAATGAGAATCAGGCATATCTATATGCAATGACTTGCCAGCTGGATATCATGCACGAGGTCAGAGATGAATAGGAAAATGACAATTGGTTAGCAGACCTGATTGAAGGCATCAAACAGGGCAAGCATGCAGACTTTAAAATTGTTTCTGAGGGTGTTGAGACTAGGAGATAGACTTTGTGTACCAAACACAAGACAAATCAAAGACGCCATACTGGATGAAGCACATCAGACCAAGTACACGATGCATCTAGGTGGTGATAAGATGTATCAAAATTTGAAGAAAACTTTTTGGTGGAGAGGAATGAAGAGAGATATAGCTAAGTATGTCTCTGGGTGTCTAACTTGTCAGCAGGTGAAGGCTGAGCACAAAAAGCTATCAGGTTGATTGCAACCACTTCCAATACTAGAATGGAAGTAGGACAAGATTACTATGGACTTCGTTAGTGGCCTTCCGAGAAGTCAGAAAGGGGAAGACACCATATGGGTCATAGTAGATCGATTGACTAAGGTAGCACATTTTTTACCCATTCGGTCTACTGATTCAGTGAGTAAGTTGGGGGAGCTATATGTTAAAGAGATTATGAGGTTACATGGTGTTCCTAAGACTATAGTATCAAATAGAGATGCCAGATTCACTTCTTAGTTCTGGTAGAGCTTATAGAAGGAATTGGGCAACAGGATCACCATGAGCACAACTTTTCATTCACAAACAGATGGGCAATCAAAAAGGGACATTTAGATACTTGAGGATATGCGGAGAGTGTGTGTTCTTGACTTCAAGGGCAATTGGAGCAGGTACTTACATCTAGCTAAGTTCGCCTAGAATAATAGCTATCAGGCGAGCATTAGTATGATGCCCAACGAAGCGCTCTATGGCAGACCACGCAGATCACCATCTTGTTGGGTAGAGCTTGAGGATCATGTACTCATTGGACCCAAGATGATTGAGGATATGAATACACAGATTAAGAAGATCTGGCAGAGGTTAGTTATGGCTCAGAGTAGGCAGAAGAGCTATGCTGACAGAAAAATAAAACCTCTACAATTCCAACTGGGTGAAAAAGTATTCCTAAAAATCAGTCCACAAAAAGGAATCAAACAGATCGGAGCTAAAGGGAAGTTAGCCCCTAGATTCATCGGTTTGTTCAAGATATTCAAACGAATTGGTGAGTGTGCATATGAGGTGGATCTACCCAACAGATTTTCTTCAATCCATAATGTGTTCCATGTTTCGATGCTACAAAAGTACGAACCAAATCTCTTTACTAGGAGCACTTGATGGGACACATTATTGAGGTATATACTTTCATTCAAATTTCAAGGGAAAAAGTTCTTTTAAGGGGGCTAGATTATAATAATCTAAATTTTTATAACGCACACACGTCAGTAACAAAATTTTAAAATATAATATAATCAAGAAAACAAATGAATAATGTTTTAATAAAATGTGTAGGAATTAATTAACCACTATTTTGATAGTGGACTTAACATTCCAATCCCTATATTCTTTCTTTATTTGGACATAACCACTGTTTTGATAATGGACTTAACCATATAGGCAGGTCGGGCTGGTATTATATGACAAGTGACTCACACTTGACATTCATTTGCAACTATCTCATGCCTTGGTGTAATTCAATAGTGCTTAAGTCAAATTTAGAAATAAGTACGACAAATAAACAAGAGATAAAGAAATTCAAAATTGAAAAATACATAACTTTCTAATTAACTACTACAACAGAATTTATCAAAATAAGAATATGGTTGCGTGATAATAAGAATAATAATAATAATTATAATAATCATAATCATAATCATAATCATAATCATAATAATAATAATAATAATCATGATAATAATATAATAAAATTAAAGTAGAATTATAAATAATGCGATATACATATGTGTTTGCATTAATATGTGGGGTGGCAATGAATAAGGAAAAATGAGGAAAAATGAAGAAATTGAAAAATAATGAAATAAAAATAATGGAAAGGTGATTATTGAAGGGTAATAATAATGTATATAATGGATAATTATGCCCATATATGTATATTTCTCTATTTACGGTTGGTTGGTTTGGGTAACAATTGGAAGTGAAGAAAAAGACAAATTAAATGAAATGATATGGTGGTATGAAATTTGATGAGCTAAGTTGAGACATCTAATTTGATTGGTTGGCTAGTAAAGTTAAATGAGGGAAGGATATCATGTGATGGGAGTTAAATAACTAAGTGGGAAGACTTGAATTTGATTGGTTAGCACATGAATACAAAGCAGTGGGCGGTTGAGTGTAGGATGAGCAAAATAAATAAAGTGGAGCACGTGAGGGTGTTGCTTCTCTCATTTCATCTTCATTTCTAGAACTCACGAACCAGAAATGAAAAGAAAGGGGTACGAACCAAGTAGCGAAAAGAAAGGGGAAAAGAAAGAAAGATTCAATTTTTTGTCGGATTTGACACGTAGGTAAGCGTTTTTCTCTGAGTTTAGTTGCAAATATGTCATTTAAGCCATGTACTATAATCTTAGGAGTTTAATTTTTACTGTGGACGAGATTTTATACCCGTACCCAAAAATTGGGCATTTTTTCACAGTGGGTAGAACTTAGTAAAAGTTATACCAAAACCCTCATAGTGATAAGAAGATCCCAAATATGTAGTTAGTTTGCATTTGTTAATCATGTAGATTTTAAAATAAATATCTAAAGTCTTATAACTTTTGATGGTGTTAAACCCCAATACAATTTTAATTGGAACCCATAAAAATGTAGATAATGAAAATCTGTTTCCATCGATTGACTAATAGGATTATTTGATAAAATTTAGAAAATTAGAAAAATTATGATTTAGAAGCCTATTTCCTTATGAACAATTCACATGTGCGATGTTTAATTATTATATTTAAATTTATTGTTGCAAATTATTTTTAGAAATCATCTGGAAGATTTTTGAATTAAGAATTGGAAGCAGAGAGGTATAATAGTTCTTTTTATTTATTTTGGGCTAAAATTAGTTGAAATAAAACTAATTAAATTTATTGGAGATGTGAAGAACAAATTAAACTATTTGAAGAGCTCTGAAATATAAATTAAGGCGTCTGGGAGCCCATAATTAA
The DNA here is from genome assembly GCA_030144865.1 of Tinospora cordifolia. Lineage (NCBI taxonomy): Eukaryota > Viridiplantae > Streptophyta > Magnoliopsida > Ranunculales > Menispermaceae > Tinospora > Tinospora cordifolia. Next base: position 9,625 of record JAJIYU010002254.1, on the reverse strand, counting down.
TAAGTTTGATTTTTGAAACCTGAATATTTTTAGAAATAATTAATTGTGATTATAAATATTCTATTTGGATATAGTTGTGGATGAACGGATCTTGAATATCAAAGTTCAGGGGGTTGTGGAGATTCGGAGAAATTATTTTATATTTTAAATTATAGATTTAAGTTTTAAAAGCAAATCCTAGCGGCAAGTGATGCAAGGGAAATCCATAATCTCAGCTATGGAGGATTTCCTTGCTCATTTCTATTATGCGAACTTTGATTTAGAACATTTGTTTGCTAGTTCAAGATATTAGCTACATGATAGGATTTCTATTGCTTTTGATTGGATTGAATGATTGAAATCCTAATGTTTGGTTACAAATTTTAGCATGATTTATCGAATGCATGTTTTAGTTAATGCACTCATTTCACTATTTATTCTTGCTGGATTTAATTCATGATGGTGTGATGCGAATGAAAATGCTTGTGAAACTAAATAAACTTAACAGACTTTAAAAATTTCACGTATCGATGCGTTGGATTATCGTAGGCACACTATAACCCTCCTTATAGTGTATCATGTGCGCTAGTCTGGACACATCATAGATAGTTTCACTAGTCTGGACACGTCATAGATATTTCCACCTGTCCAGCTGGATAGCTGAGTTGTTTTTGAAAGTGGTAATCATTGGATTGTGTTGCCCTTTCTTAGACAGTAATCCTATGGTATGGTCGAGATTGTATACCTAGAGTACTCGCCATTGGTATTGATAGTACTAATACCTGGAGAGGTTATAACACGATGGTAATGCTAGATTACAATACTTGGAGAATCATGATAGCAAATCTGGATTGTGTACTAGGAGTTACTCATTTGGATTACAAGAAATATCGATGGAGGATTCTTTTTTGGTCATTAGGATTATAACAAGGCAATTTAATGTTTGCAACGCTTAATGTTTGAAAGTGCTCGTAATGTTTTGAATGTTGGTTTGTATAATATTAATGATGTGTAGAAAGGACCTATTGGGCTTTTAAGCTTACTCCCATTTTATTTTTTAGGTATTCGTAGGAGTATTCACTGATAGGCATAGGGTTTGACGTCAAAGCCTCACTTAGAAGTTTTAATAGTTATTTTCTTGGGTCTTATTTTAATGTAAATGTTTAAACAAGATTTGTGACCATTTTGTATGGTATGACATAGAACTTTCAAGATCTAATTATACTTGTGTTTATTTTGTAAAAATGAATATGACAGTAGTTAGCTGAATGTTTTACTGATTTTACGGCTACGCTAATATGATATTTTGGAATCTTCCAATTTCATGAATGAAAAACCAGTGATAGGGGTTAACTCTTGAGCATTTCATATACTATTAAATAAGTGCATTGCATATATAGATCATGTTATACTTTCGGAAGAAAAGAAATAGGAAATGGAAAGTTGACAACTCGATCAGGAAAGGATGACTCAATGATTACATACCGAGAAATCTAGACCTGAAACCGGGGTGTCACAAAATTGGGTCAATTTGGTCAAAATTCCCAATTTATCACACTTAATCAAATTTCTAGCTATATGTTTTATCTGCGCAGTAAATTTTCTAATTTGTTTTCTACCAAACCGTGTGTTGGATTTTAGCAAAATTTTTCAGATTTGACCTAAACTTGCTAAATATTTACCAAAATTTTAAATTGAAATTTTTGGGCTTCATTTTATAGTGTTTTTAAGTGAGATATCAATCATTTTAAATTCTCGATTTTCATGTGACAGAGAATCATTGTTCATGTAATTTGACCAACTTACCTAATTTTGATTTGGACAAAATTTGGTACACTTATTTTTGGGATACCCAGTAAGGTCTCCACCATATTTCAGCTCGAAATACTGAGATTTGTGGAGTCAATTATTCCTCCAAAATCTCTTCTATTTCATAGAGTTTTCCTATGTTCATGTTTTCCATTAATTCATGTGTTTATTTCTCCCATTAAACCTCTAATTTAAAGATTGTTTCTTACACCTATTATGTGTGTTTAGATCATAGAATATCATTCTAGCAAGACTCATTCGAATCACTAAGCAAAGGGGGCGAAAGCTCTATTTAAACATATCATCAAACACATAGCATGCTTCAAATACAATTCTAAACATTTTTCTAAGTACCAAAACCTATGTAATGAGATAACTTAGCATGCGTGGAAAATCATGAAGACGGAAGCTTATGGTACAGGAGTTATACCTTCTTGTAGCCTCAAGTGTGAGGATTAAGCACCTCAAGTTTCAGCCCAATTGGACGTCTCTAGCTACCTCAAATGTTTCTCTAAAGTTGACTCCAAGGACACTTTCTCTGTTCTAGCTTATCAACTATGTTGAACATCTCACTTTGGTGTTTGTTGTTATCTCCAATGGCTATGGGTTTGGACCAAAGGATTGCACGATCTTAGAGAGGGATATAAAAGCTTTCAAATGGTTGTAATCTCAAGTGTTTTGCGTTTGGGACGAAGAAGATAAGTGTTGATGAAGTTGGGCTGCTGCAACTGCAAAGTTGCTTGAAAAACACAGTTTTGTTGCATGTTTGGAGGTCCGTTGCATGGCCAAATAGCTTGCCACGTGGCTCTTGGGTTGCCATGGTGCCCTGCTGGCCAGATTCTAGCCACGGCCCCAAAACCAGGAGCGGTTGGTGGTTTTTGCATGTTGGAAGCTACTAGAAAAAAATGAGGAAAAGAGGAAAAGAGAGGAAAAAAGAGAGGGAAAGAAAAAAGCTAGCATGTGGGTCGCCCAGGCACATGGGCTAGCCCACGCACCTTGCCCCACCCGCATAGGCAACTTCGCCAGTGCTCTACACAACCTGTGTTCTGGGCTCTAAGCCCTTGTTTTTCTTTGTTTTTTCTTTCATTTCCTCTTTTCCCTCTTCTTCTTATTCCTTTCTTTTTTGCCATTATGTGTATATATACATATTTTTTATTTATTCATTTACCCATCATTTTTCTCTTCCAAAATCACATGTATTTCCAATAGACTCCAAATTTTTATGTTTATTCAGTTTTTTTTCAAAAATTACATATTTTACCCAAAAATTAATATTTTTCTCTCAAAAATTAAATAAATTCCTAAAAATTTATTATTCCTTTCTAAAATTTAAATAATTGCTCCAAAAATTATATTATCTCCCTAAAAATCACATTTCCTCAATAATTAATGTATACTCTTTCCCAAAAATTGTGTTTCTCAATTAATCTAAATTTCTTCAACTACATGGATAAAATTAGAGAAAATTGAGAAAATTCATGTATTTTCATTAAAATTTAAGAAAATATACGGAAATACATATATCGAACCCATCAACTTGGTGTTTCAAAAATATGGGTCATTACAATATATGTATACTTGTATATTAATATACTTTTTATGAAGAACATAATTTATCATAAATAAATTCTAATTCTAATTTGTTTCATCATAATTAAGAAAATCTTTAAATTAACAAATCTCATGTCTTGGTTAAGAGTCATAAAAAAATTTATAGCTTGAAGGTATTATAAATAATTATTAAATTACTAAGACAAAAGATAATTTGTTTATTATGATTTTTGGCTAGGAAGTTATATGAGAAAAAATATATATAATATAAAATTATTGAGAAAATATTTTATCTTAAGATATGTATTGAAATTTAATTATAGTCAAAAGGTATAAAAAGTTTTAAATTGACCAAAAATTATACCAAATTGATGATATTTTAGTAAAATTACAAGGCTATTATCTATAAGATTCACATAATTGTGAATTTACAAATTGGCCGAAAATAATATATGAGTTGGTCTACCGATTATTGAATATTGAAAGAAAATATTTTAAAATTCTTCAGAAAGGTGGTATGCTAATGATTAATATTATTTGTCATTATTATTACTTTTCTTATAATTATTTGTTAATACACCTTTTATGATAGATGTTATTACTATTAAAATTGCATATGAAGCTATAATATATCTTATAAACCAGAAGTTTATATGATATTACAATGTTCAAATGTTATGGTATGCAATATTATAGAAGATATTATTCTCCCCCTGTAATATAATCACGAAGAGAGATGCGGCAAAGCATGTTGTCAATTGCTTAACTTGTCAACAAGTAAAAGCAGAACATCGAAAACCCTCTGAAATGTTACAACCACTTCCTATCCCTGAATGAAAGTAGGACAACATTGTCATGGATTTTGTCAGCGGTCTTCCCAGGAACCAGAAAGGAGAAGACACTGTATAGGTGATTGTGGATCGTCTCACTAAAGTGGCTCGTTTCTTGCCAATCAGAACCACGGACCACGTAAGTAAGCTAGGATAACTCTACGTGAAAGAAAAAGTTAGACTTTACGGTGTACCCAAGACGATAGTATCTGACCGGGACTCTCGATTCACTTCACGGTTCTGACAGAGTCTACGAAAGGAGTTTGGCACTAAACTCACCATGAATCCTACTTTTCACCCTCAGACAGATGGGCAATTTGAGAGAGTAATCCAGATGTTAGAAGACATTTTTAGGACTTGTGTCCTAGACTTTAAAAAGAACTATAGCAAGTACCTGCACTTAGCAGACTTTGCCTATAACAATAGTTATAAGCCAAGTACTAAGATGGCTCTATATGAGGCTCTTTATGGAAGACCTTGTAGATCACTAACCTGTTGGGCTAAACTTGAAGATCATGTACGTACTGGGCCAAACTCATTGGAAGAAATGAACAAACAAGTCAAACTGATACAGAAGAGGTTGGCTACAGCTCAAAGTCATTAGAAGAACTATGCCAACAACTAAAGGAGACCCCTAGAGTTTCAAGTGGGTAACAAAGTATTTTTAAAGATCAATACTCAAAAAGGCATCAAGAGGTTTGGAGTCAAAGGGAAACTATCACCCAGATTTGTTAGACCCTTTGAAATACTTAGAAAAATCAAAGAATGTGCTTATGAGTTGGATCTACCAAACCAAATGACCTTAGCTCACAATGTGTTCTTTGCGTCGATGCTGAGAAAGTATGAACTAGATCTCTCTCACATTACCCACTAGGAGGATGTTTTTCCAAGATGATGCCACATACAAAAAAAGGGCAGTTAGAATCCTTGATCACAAGGCATAATACCTAAGAATGAAGGACATCCCATTAGTTAAGGAACTAGGGAAACATCATGGAGTGGAAGAAGCTACTTGGTAGCTAGAAAGCGAAATGAAGACTAAATACCAACACCTATTCACCAAGAATCCTTGAATATGTACAAATTTCAAAGACAAAATTTTTCCAAGGAGGGTAGGTTGTAAAACCCTGAAAAATTTGTACAAAATGAAATGAAATGAAATGATAAATGAGACCAAATTCATTTTAGGAATCAATTAGTAAGCTTAATTGCTTAAAAACCTCTCAGGGAAGTGAGAATTAAGAAAAGAAATGATATGAAAACAAAAGAAATGGAAACGAGAAGTCAATGAGAAGTCATTGGGAAGTCAATGCGACGTCATGCAGAGTTTTTCCAAGTAAATACAAAGTATTGTGAAGTTTTTCCAAGTCAATGCGAAGTCTTTCCAAGTCAATACAAAGTCTTGCGAAGTCTTTCAAATTTCACGAGAAGCCTTTCAAGTCATTATGGAGTCAACAAATATATATATATATATATATATATACATATTGAGTCAATATAAGGTCATTCATATTATACAAATAGAATGTGTGTTCATTCAACATATGTAAGTGAAAACTCATGCACAAACAATTTTTGAAGTAATTTAGATGGAAGTGATTTCTAAAACTTCCACTTCATTGTTTTAGTTTAATACAATGTTCATGCATGTTTAAGGTTTGTTTAGGATGCATGTTTAGGTTTTAATAACATGATTTAATTTTCAGTTTGGCATGTATGCCATGTTTACTTGACCATGAAGCCATGCCATACTTAGATTATGAATGATTAGACATATTTTATGAAGAATAATCGTGCTTGATGTTTTTATGTTGAACATGCTGAATTTATTTATTTTATTTATATTTCATGATCATTAGAACTAAATGAAAGAAGTCGAGACTAAGAACCACGTACTATCATAGTGATCCAAAGGGATATTATGGTTGTTCTTTACATATACTATGGGTATATGGTTTGTCATATTGTGCGTATTGGGTGTAGTACAAAAACTTGGACTATGGGCAAGATACCCTAGATCAAATGGAATGTGACTTAAAGATTTGTCTTTCCACTCAAAAGTAGGTATTTTGAATAAGAACATTAAGGGAATAGACCCCTTTTCAGTTTGAATTACAACAGTAACAACAATTTGTTTGAATCGCTTAATTGTTTACAAGTGTTTGAAATTGAATGCGATATTAGTCTAAGATAATGAATTGGTTGTTAGAAATAGATCCACTGGGCTATGTGCTCACCCGTTCTCTTTTATCTTTTCAGGGAATTGAATTAAATAATAAAGCATACAAAGGCTTAGAATGCTTACTTTTAGAAAGTTTCCATTTTGAGTTGTGTATTCTTTCTTTTTAGAAGTTTAAATTTGAAGTCATGTACCCACTTTTATTAAATCAATAAAGATTTAGAAAGTTTTCTTTTATCTCTTATGCAATTGCCTTAGTGAATGTTTTCAATTGAATAAGGCGTGAGATAATTGAATTAGGAAGACACGTTGTATACTTGTAATTGTAACCGGACCTTAGTCCACCCTGTGGTTAAACCAAATTGAAAGTCTCAGGGGCTAAGGTGTTACAAAGGTAGTATCAGAGCCTAGGCATTAGTTGCTGGGCAGGAATTAGAAAGTTAAGCCTAAACATTAGTTGTTGGGCTAGAATTAGAAAGTTTGATCTTATACTAATGGGGTGTCAGATTTAGAAAGTATTAACTCAACTACATTTGACCTATACTATGAGTTGAAATTAAAATGCCCTACCCTCTATTTTTGAAATTGAAAATTGTTTTAGAAAGTGTTTACAAAAAGGTAATATATGTTTTGAAACGTTTTGTTTGGATACAAACACTACAAGTTGAGCTGATAGTAGGTAAGCCTTGTCTCAAGTAAAGCTAAACATTGAAAGGGAGGTGAGTTATCCTGCCTGAGAAAACACAATTATTAAGCAAACTCTGGTTTAGCCACCCGATCTGGAGGTTGTCCCTCTAGCTCATATTAGTGGTCGGAGTTGAAGAACATTCTTACTTTATATAAAAGAAAATTAGAAGATGAAAATTTAAGGCAAAAAGTTTACTAGAAGATGAAAAAGATGTCAAAGGTGGTATCTTTACCAAACAGAGGTTGTTAGTTCAACCAGATTGAAACCCTAGGTCTAGCGAAGGGACATTAGGCAGAAACGTGGGTGTAGCCAAGGGTGGCACAATGAATCAAATGCATAAAACTTTAGGACATAGGTTAGAGACTGAAAGCATGTGAAAATGAAACATTTGTTTGGTCAAGACATGAGATCAGAAAGATTTTGTATCTCCAGTTTCTATGTGGAATGGGACGCATAAGAATTTTGGGGTTATGGAGTAATCCTAGACTCAGAGAATGATGGACCATCTTTGATGAATGATCAGTGACTTCAGAAGAACTTGTTTTCCTATGCTTGGCTGGTATGGGACAATCAGGTGTAGTGGGGCTCAGTAAACCTTAGTTGTCAAAACATTTGCGAAATTGATTGTGTGTGGCAATTTTCTGAGTGGAAGTCTAAGTGGAATGACTAGAGTGGTATGGGACACTCGAACCTAGAAGCTTAGATGAAAACCTAGAATTTTTTTATGCTAGAATGAACTTGCATGATTGTATGATTGTTTGAAAACATGTCTTACTTGTTTATATGTATGTCAGATGAAACCAAATCTGGTACCCAAGGACAAAAAAAACTTAGAAGCATAAACTAATAGACCACTAAACAAATCGAGAACTTAGAGATATGAATCTAAAGTCATGATAGTACGAACAAAACAAAAAGCTTGGGAATACGAACGAATATGGATGGAACAACTATCTTCTCATGTCTAAAAAAGCATTTTGCATCCCAAAGATCAGGGTAGATGGGTTGTGTACCCTAGGTTACGATTCACTTAAATCTTTCATTGTGATACCTTGTAACATCTCAAAAAATTTTATATGAAATTTTTATTTTTAATTAGAATATTATACAAAATTGATGAATGAAAAATTTGGCATGTCCTAGTTACCCAAGTGAGGAACAAAAAATCAATTTAGTGGATTTTTGGAAGAAAAAATTATGATTATAATGCATAAAGTAGGATATCATGGTCAAAAACACAAGGAGGTGTGCAATTTTTAATGAAATCAAGATTAGAAAGTCAATTGGGGTTGAGATGTGGAAAAAAAATTCGAAAAGAAAGCAAGAAATAGGGTTGAAAAATCAAAAATAAACTCAAAATGTTGTGAATCATAAATCTATAATTTGGATTAGCATCCTACGGCCAAGATCAAGTCCGCACGTACGCACGAGAGCACCGAATCAGCCAAATAGAACGGCCAAAAAATTTGCATACGTAACTCGAGGAATATCAAACGACCAGAGAGAGTTTCGTTGATCGCAAAATCAGACCGCACACAGTGATCGAGGAAGATCAGACGATCCAGATCGAGGTGCTCTGGGATAATCGCAAATGATTACTACGATCGAGGAAATCGGACGATGCAGACGTAGTTCGGTGATCGCGAACAGGGAGGCGCTAGAGAACGATCCAACGGCCGAGATCTCATTCGCACGATCCAACAGTCGACGTTGCACGCGCCAAAACGAGTTCGCGATCCAGTGCTGCGATCGAGGCGTATCCGATGGCCCAGATAAACGAATTTGATCCATCGCGAACCAAAAGCTATGATCGATGCAAATCGGACAGACCAGATTCACGCATCTCAATCGATCTGAGATCTGAATGCGTGATTTGAGGACGATCTAACGCTCCTTATCCGAGGCTCCGAAAATACGTTAAAATTAATAAAAAAATACGAAAAAATATTCAAAAAATTTGAAAAATAGTTTCTAAATTTCGAAAAAATATTTCTAAAATCCAGAAAAATATTCAAAAAATACTCTTTTTGCTCCAAAAATTAGAAACTACGAAATTTGATAGAATTAGAGAGTTTTATTCATAGAAGGACACAAAACTTTCTATTTTCTTCCCTTGAAAAATCTATATAAACCCCCCTAGGCCCCCAATTTCATTCATTCCAAACAATAAGAGTTGAATGCTCCTCGTGTTTTCTCAAAGCCTTCTTCTTGGCACCTCTCATCTTCCCTTCTTGTGTGTGTGAGAAGCTCTCGAATTGGTTGATCTTCATACGTGGGGGAATTGCTGTCAAAATTCTGAAGGAAAGCGTCACAAGGTGGAAGTGATTTCTTAAACACCCATTTTTCTTATTCAAAGTTCTGGCATGTTCATTGTATATATGGTTTTAAAATCAAAAGATTTTCAGTTCTATCATTCTAAAATATTTTTCAGTTTTAGATTTGATTCATATTTGAATTTATGCATTCATATTAATCATACCATGACTAGTATCATGTTTAGGTTTTATTTCAATATGTGATGCATGATTTTGAGTGCTCCATGATTGAATTTTCAGTTTGATCATATGCTGAATTTATTTATTTTAGTCT
>JAJIYU010002253.1:0-31127 GCA_030144865.1 Tinospora cordifolia | reverse complement strand
ATTCCTCTCTCCCCTCATTATCACAAGGTCCATAAACAGTTGTGAACCATCCTGTGAGTCCCTCTTTATCAGTGAATTTTATGGTGATAGAGAAACTGCCATTCCATATCTTGTTTACCTCTATACTCCGGATATCCCACATAATCATGATTCCCCCAGAGGATCCCTCAGTTGGCAGATATGTCCAATCCACAAATCTTTTTCTCCAAATCTCCGAAACAATACTTCGATCTATCGTCACCTTCTTTGTTTCTTGGATGGCCACTTTATCGGCTTTAGAAGCAAAAATAGCCTTCTTTATGAGCCTCCGCTTCTCCCTCTGCCCACATCCCCTGACATTCCAACTAAAGATCTTCATAGAGAAGGGAAACCCAGCTACCATGTGCTATCATTGAACTACAATCAACTGTGCGTTGATTGATTCCAGGAAAGCACGGGCTCTTTCAACTTCTTCCTGCTGTGCTGTGCTATAAGTCTCTGTATCTGTGCTCTTACTCATCATCTTTTCTTCCCCTTCGTGTATGTGACTCTTTGTGGTTTTAGCTTTTTGCTCAGCTGAACTGTCATTTGGCGTGGGTGGGATGATGCTGTGCCCAGAACCCCCCATTCCCGCAGAAGAGTCAGATTGAGAAGAGTTATGTATGTAAAAACATACCTGGTCCTGTTTGTTTCCTCCTCCCTGGTCCATTTCCCTTGCCAGTCCTTCTTCGTCACTTGTCATCTCGACAACTGTATTCTTCGAATCTGATAGCCTAAGTGGCTTGTATTGTTGTTCGAATGATTGCAGGTCAGCATCCGAGTTGTAGTCTGACGTCGACTCCTTTGCCTTCTGGGCCTCCCAATAGGCTAGGAGCCCTTTTTTCTTCCGTATCTCTCCTTTTGGGGCCCTGGTATAGACTCTTAACTCGGGCCTCTTTTCATTTTCTTTAAGCCTCTGGCCCACCATATTTGTCTGTCTGATATCCATAACTGGCCCATATATTCCGGTCCGATTTACTTGGGCTACTTGGTGGTCCCTTGCAATTAAATTTTGTCCTGGCCCATACTTTATATCCGCGGGTACTTCCATGTGACCCTGTGATTTAAACACACCCATTACGCCTTTATCCAGATCCTTCCAATGCTGACCCGGGTCCGAATTGCTGTGGCCTTTTCTGGCACCCCATTTGCCATCCGTGCCATGTGTCGACTCCCCAGCAATAGCTTTTCCTTTTTCCTTGTACCGCATGTACCTGTCTCCTGCTCCGCCATCTGACTCCTGATCTGACGTCAGTTGGTCCTCATCGTCTTCCTCGATTATCGTGCCACCGTCGTTGCTGCTTAGAATCTCAATTTCCGACTGTCGCCGACCACTGAGTTGCCATTTCCTGGCGTACCTTAGACCATCCCTATGATCATCCGCAAACTTCTCCAAAATCTGCATCCGCAGCTCCTTCACTTCCATCGCCCAATTACGTTCCAACTCCACCAGCCGCAATTCCTGGATTCCTTCGTCGTCATAAATCTCGAACTCTTTCGGTAGAAAGCCAGATTCATGCCCTTTCAGACGAAGAAACGCCATCTCCATCGATTTATTTGAAATTGTAACCTTAGCAATATCAAGACGCCACCCACATGCTTCGTCGATCCTATCAAACGTGGTAATGTTCCATTTGCTTGGTGTAATTCCTTCCACGCCCATCCAGCTATTTCTACAGGCGACGTTCGCCTCTCCATCGTACGGACCTTGTTCCCATTCTTCGATGTAGAATCCACCAAGGAGTGTTTGGAAAATATTCCTCCTGAGGATCGCTATGTCTTCTTTCTCCCTGCAAAAGATTATACCCCTCGCTACGTCTAGTCTTCGAATGAAAATTTCTTTCTTCAGCATCTGCCAAACCGACCTTTCCACCACCTTCCATGGAGTTTCATCGGATGTCCTGGTGATTAGGAACTTCGTCTCCTCATTGTGTTGCTGTCCGCCATTCCCTCCGGTAGCCCTGGTTCTCCTGAGCCGTCGCTTCCCTTCCTCCTCTCTTTTCCATACACCTTTATTTCGGCTTTCCTCCTCTTGAGTCTCCTTCAGTGGGTCTACTTTTGTATGACTTCTTTGTTCCTTAAGCTGTTGCTTAAGATACTTACTCGATGTCTCCTGGACCACTACATCCACTGCTTTCCAAAGGTTTCTCCACGCTTTAGTTGTAGTCTCTTCTGGTATAACTACACTTTCAAATTTGCCATTTATGAACTTTGTAAGTTTGATAAACTGGCCTCTGTCATTAACCATTATCTCCATTGTTAAGCTGAACCCAGGTCCACGAAATACACTGGTTTTTTCCTTCCTTTCGTCGCTCACTAATAGATTTTGCACCTTCTTCTCTAACCACCGGGCTGCTTCCTTTGTCAGAGTAAAATGATATACACCCTGTTTCGTGACCTCCTGAATGATTATCTCCTCGCTATCAGCCGTATAGCAGATAGAAAAATATTTAAATCTTGTTGGGAAGGACACATACTTCCATTCCCCATTTCCCGTTTTCCTTACACAGTATTGAAAGCTTTTACTCCTCGTTTGACTATTCTTAGAGGTCCGATCACTTGATTTCCTTTTTGGGTAGCTGGTTACCTCCTTTTCCGGTTTCGTATTTTTTATTTGTTCTCTTCTGGCACGTTCCTTTCTTCTTTTGACTACCGTCCATCCATCTGTGTTTGATTGTTCGTTTTCCGTCTGTCCTTTCATGAGCACATTCTTCCAACTCTTCGTAGCTTTCGTCTGATTTTTCCCATGCGCTGTCATTACAGTGGATGCTTGATATTCTTTTCGTCGTCCTTTTTGGTTTGCTTCCTTCTCTGTTTGATATCCTGCGTTCCTATCTCGTCCCCGTTCTTTCACACTCTGATCCTCTCGCCATCCGTTTCTTCGTTCATCGTTCCGTTCTCCATTCATGCGTACCTTTTGCTGTCCATTTGTGTATTCCTTTCTCCGTCCGTCCAGTCGTCGTCTCGTCCAGTCGTCCATTCGTCTCGTCCAGTCGTACCTAGTATGTATATATATATATATATTATATATATATATGCGCGCACACACACCATGTCAATCCATGTCTTGAGCCGAGTGCTACTTGTGTTGGTATTCTATTGTCCAGAAGATATTGTTTGCATCTAAAGGTATTAAATGGCTTTTGAATGTAGTGGAACCTTTGCTTAATGATCTCAGTTTCCTTATAATGTACTTCAAAAAAAAAAAAGTAAAATAAAGAAATTCATTAGTTTTTCCTTCTATTGTTTGATCAATTATTCCTTCTGAGTTCAGCTGCTTGTCAATTATATGCTCATTATTGCTGTCTTATATTTTCTTCTCACTTATTGACAGGTTGATATTGTTGACTTCAATGGCAGTTTCTTGGCACGAATACGTGACCTTGCTGGGGCAAATCCAATCATATTGGTTGTGACAAAGGTAAATCTTGATTTCTAGTGCTATTTGACATTAAATTTTGTCTCTATAGTAATTGTTATATAAAATTCGGTTTACCTCTTTGTTTGTTGAAGATCGATCTCCTTCCCAAAGGAACTGATCTAAATTGTGTTGGAGATTGGGTTGTAGAGGCCACAACAAAGAAAAAGCTTAAGTAAGTGGATATCATGATTGTCTTCTGATAATTTCAATTTCTAAGAAATCTGCAGAATATATATTTCAAATTCTTTTCTGTAAAGTGTGTTCTTGAAAACTAAGACACAAGGCACCAATTTAGATTTACACTGCCTGGGTGAGGCCATTCACTGGGCATTGCATTTCATGCATAGCATATTCTCTATGATTCTTATTTATGGGACAGAAGAAGGGTCTCGTAAGCCCTTACCAATGATGATTGTAGCCCTTAGTTTAACATGTTGAGGGTCTTAGGTCTTATTGAAACAATATTTTATAATTAGTTGGGGGGAAGGGGAAACGGAGGGAATAAGAATAGAATTGAGTTGTTGAAATGGATATTGGGCATCGAATAAGTTACTCTTCTGAAATCAAGGTAATATTATTTATGCACTTATTTCATTTTCATGGATTTAATTCTTCTTTCCAGACATTAATTGGCTATTATCTCAGAAAAATCAAGTTAGATTTGGCATTTGTGTTGACAATGAGGCCTGATTCTGTATTATGGCATTCATCAACACAAAATTAGTTTTGTTGGGCTGGTAGTATTTTTATCGCTTAGGGTTTATTTTTGTGTAAACTGTAAACGAGTGGTTTCTAAGTGCATGATTCATGGTGTTTCTTAGTTTTTCACGTAATGCAGTTGGTGTATAATTGTCTGCTAGACCTTTGTTTCTGCCCTGTTGTTTTTGTTATGGTGATTAGTTGTATTTTCCCGAGGCATACATGAAACAATGTTTTCTGACAAATTGTTACACTCCTTGCAGTGTTCTTAGTGTCCATTTAACTAGTTCAAAGTCTTTGGTGGGAATTAGTGGAGTAGCATCAGAGATTCAAAAGGAGAAAAAGGTTCATAAATTTATCATATTTTTCTGGCTTGGATATGTTCCTGTTCTGCTTCCACATCATATGGAGTGTCTCCTCCTCCTCCTCCATCTTCTTCTTCTTCTCCTTATTATTATTTTTGTACATATTATTGCAGAACCATGCAGTCATATTCTGTTCTAGTTGCACCACTTTGTTTTTGCAAACCTTGCTTCCAGCTTAGAGTAGCTTATGTGAACACTGATATTATTTTTGATTGCTAAATTAACTTCTATTTTTCAATCAATTCCTTATACACTGATGATGATGATGATAAAGTATCCTAAACTTTCATTATAGAAATTTTCTTTTAACTCTTTCTCTCTATCACCTTAGACACCTGCATCCTGTCATCTCTTAATCTCATTTCACTTCCATAGGAATTTTCTCCTTGCTAACACTATTATTACTAGTAGCCTTGGACACATCATTGGAGGCTTCCACAAACACTATTTTATTATCTGTTAGTGCGATGGAGAGCTACCCTAGGGCTTTTGAAAAACGTACTCATCCACATGTTTTAATGTTGACTTTGGTTTCTTTTTCAGTAGAAACCAGTGTTATTAAGTCGCACCTGCGCCTTCTTGGGTGGCACTCTCCTTATGCCTTGAAATAGTCCATGCACGGGCATATTGCACACGCCTCTTAGTGCCTTGGTGTGCCTCAGTTGTATTTTTCTCTTTTTTCTTATTTTTAATTGTTTGATCAGTTGGTCATTTATATTTTTGTTAATGATAATATTATAGATACTACTAAAATATGGTCTAATAATATTATATTTCATCTTAAAAAAAAAAAAAAACAAGACATAATCGTTTGCTTGTCCTAATTTGAAAACAGAATTACAATCTTCTACTTAAAAAAAAAAATTCAGTGACAACAACGACAACAAAGACGGAGCAAGGAACAACTACGGGGGCTGCCTTCTTTCTTTCTTTCTTTCTCACATCTTGCTACTATTTTCCTTCGTCTTCTTCCTCCTCTGGTGCTCCTGTTTCTATTCTCTCTCTCTCTCTCTCTCTCTCTCTCTCTCTCTCTCTCTCTCTCTCTCTCTCTCTCTCTTTCTGTCTGTCTGTCTGTCTGTCTATCTGTACTCTCTCTTTTTGGAGGCTGCAGCAGCAGCAAGCTGCTGTTGCTTCTTTTCCCCACCCCCATCCTCTGTCCTTTCTCTGGTTATTCCTGAATGATTAGAGGAGGAGATGGGGGAAAGAAGAAAGCAGCAGAGATGCTGTTGCTGCTTCTTCCTCCCTCCATTCTCCTTTGTTCCTCTTTCTATTGCTGAACGAGGGGAGGGATGCTGGAAAGAAGAAAGTAGCAGAGATATTGTTGCTTCATCTTTCCCCATCTTTCTCTTGAGCTCCTCCTTTTTCTTGCCTCTCTATTTTGTGGAACATCTGTGTATGGAAATGCCAAAAAAGCAAGAATAATTGCACGATAAATCATTAAATTGTTACCTTGTTATATGATTTGTTTCTAGTTTCTTATCTTTTAAATTTGTGGTTCATTCATTGACAAAAAATTTATATTGTGCCTTGTATCACTCAGATGTGCGTTTTGCTTTGCAACTTAGGTGATAGAGTGGTCCCTCTCCTTGAGTACGCCTTGTGCTCTTATAAACATAAGTACAAACAAAGAAAACTTTATTATGAAGCTATACAAACAAACAAAAGCACAAGAAATGCACAAACAAGACCCCTACGACAGAGCACTTAAATGTGAAACAAACACTACTAATATTTTAAATAACAATAGATGTGTCGCCAACCCAATAAAAAAGCCATAGGCCATTGACCAAGTTATTGCTATTGATTGGAGCGCTAGCCAGAGAAAATGATATCACCCTAGAGACAAAAGCTAATGGAGAAAACAAAAAAAGTCCTCTTGGCTTGTTGTTGAGTCATCTCTCCACTCGATTGCTTCTCGATATCCTTAGAGTGTTTTGGCACTGTAAAACATGAGCAACTTTAGGCGTCTTGGGAATTGTTAGAGCCCTGTATCTTAGTTTTTTGAGCTAAATGTAACTTTTATTTTGAAAGTTGATAAATAATAGAAATTTTTTGCATTTTAATAAAAAGTAGTACACAATCTTTAAGAAGATTTTCACTAACATATATATATTGTTGGAAATTGAAAAGGTTGGGAGAATAATAATTTCCCTTGATGACTGAATTTGTG
Organism: Tinospora cordifolia; assembly: GCA_030144865.1. Lineage (NCBI taxonomy): Eukaryota > Viridiplantae > Streptophyta > Magnoliopsida > Ranunculales > Menispermaceae > Tinospora > Tinospora cordifolia. Next base: position 24,454 of record JAJIYU010002253.1, on the reverse strand, counting down.
CAAATACCCCTGTTTTTAATTTAATGTTGGAAAGATCTATTATTCTTTTTGATATTTCGAAAGTTGAAAATAATATAATTATGTTTCCTTTCAAAAAAAAAAAAAAAAGAAAATAATTTAATTGTATTCTTAAAACTCATTAAAAGTTTTGGTCTATAGTAGGATTTATAATTTTTGTATTACTTGACACATGATGTATGAGTAACAAGCTGTTCTCTAACTTTTATGCTCCCTATTTATAAGAGAACATGAATTAATTGCTTAATTTGTAAATTGCATCTCCATTTCATTTTGATTTAGAGTTATATGCCTTTTTGGCTTCTTCCCTATTGGATTCTTTAGTTTTGTCATTATAAATGATACTTCGCTTCAATTTTATATGCTTTCATTCTTCAGGAATATATTTTTTATAAAAGTTGAGAACCATGAGCCTTTTCACAACCAAAATTAGGGGCATACCAATTCTCATCCATGTTAACCTTGTGCTCTTCCTCTTTCATGTTGTTAGTTGCTACCTTGCCTGGCAAATTATCCACCATTCCACCTTGCTTCTGATGTCTGTGAGAAATGTGTCTGTAAGTACCTATCCTTTGGCTTCCTTCCTTCAATAGATTCTAAGATGGTCGCAAGCCACCTGTAATCTCTTATTTGCTTATATATATATATATCTTTCTTAACCATCTTGCCTACAGTTGAAACCTTCCTCCTTTGGTGCACCTATATCTCTTTCTTTTTGTTTTTAATTAAGTCTTTGAAGTATTTGCTTATAGGGTAGTGCCACATAAACTCCTTTTTGAATACCAAATGTCACACTATACACTTACAACTATTGGATGAATGAGCACGCATATCAAGGTGCATGTCATCATTTTCATCCAACGGTGTGTAAATGCATAACAAATCATATAATGTAGTATTTGGTGTTCAAAATGAGGTTTATGTGGCATGCCCCTTTGCTTATATTACATCTCTCAACATATTGCTTCTTGGCCCTTTGGCCTTTTTGTCTGTTACAAGATTGCACCAGCCTGACTTGAAACCCCTCATCAGCTTAGCTTTCTTGTGCAGTGGGCTCACCTCCCATTGACTTTTAATAGACCAAACTAAATTTGCCTCATCAGGCTGGAAGGTGTTTTGTTATGGGCTTGTTGGTGCACTAAACCATGCCCAAGCTTGCCAAAGGTTGTAACTATTCAACAACCCAACAAGCAGATACCGTGCTGTTTCCTATTTACAGAATTAGTAGTTGAATTGAGGAGGATGAGGAAGAAGAAGAGAAAAAGAGAAAGAAAGAGGAAGGAAGAGAGATCTTATTGCTCGAATTGTATAGTAAAACGATTAGTCTTTTAAAAGAACTAACAGTTTATAATTGAGATTCAAAACTACGATCTAGTTATTACACGTTCACCACTTTCTTAAGTACATAGACAATCTAATTTGACACATTGCTAACAAACTTATAATTGCCTTCACCTGGAACTAACCACATCAGAGCAATCTTCTACTCACTTCCTATGTTGGCAACTCTCATTCTTCTCTTGTTCTTTCTAGAATATTTTAGATTGATTGGTAGCTATCACAACCTTTTTGCTGGAGAGAAAAATGAAGGAACTCTATGAAGGAAAGAAATCTATGATTTTTATTTCATTATAGACTTGCAATGATCTCATTGGCTATTTGGAGTATCTCTTTATCTTGTGCCCGAAATTGTATTAGTTACCATTTTTGTGCCTAACCTCGGTGCATTTATTTATATGGTATCAATCCTTAGGACACCATATTGAAGAATAAAGTAATCCCTCTCTTCTCTCCTATGGAGTAGGTCATTGAGCTCAACCACGTTAAATGCTTGTGTCTACTATTGTTTTTTATTTTATAACATGGTATAAGAGCTTTAGGAGAATTGTTCTTCGACATTTATCGATGGAATTGCATCTTTCAATCGTCATTGCCAGGACCATATTTTCCAGCCTTCAGTGTCGGACATCTTTGAGTTGGCCTTCATCACTGAACTACTTTAAGTTTGCCTTCATTGGAATCATTACTATCATGACGAGCGCAACTGCTTTGCACCATCACCATCATTGTTTTCTTTGATGCTATTTCTGTCACTACTCCATTGTTGCTACTATAGTTGCTCATTGTTTCTTGCTGCTGCTATTTCTAGTAGTCACCTCTATTGTTGATTTATTGCTGCTATTTTTTTTTAATTGCTTCTTCTTCTTTTAATTTCCGCTTTCTTTCTATTTCCTCCTCACCTTTATTGTTGCCTTGCCATTGCTTTTTCTTTGCACCTACTTCTTCTTCTACTTCTTCTTTTTCTTCTTCCTCTTCTCTATCTATTTCTTATTCTACTCCACCTCTATTCTTTCTTTTTCTCTATTTCTTTCATCTTCCTATTTCTTGTTCCTTTATGATATCCCCACAAAAGAAGAGAGAGGCTCATAGTGATGATGATGATGACAAATTTATTGTAAAATGGCTTTAGAACTTGATGACACTTGATGTTAGGGACATGTTCATGTTTTACGCTCATGATGTAGCACAAATCTACGAGATCAAGGTGGAAATTGCAACAACCATGCAACGAATGAAAATTTGTTGAATTTTGGCAAAATTCGGCAAATCGTTTTGGATTATTTTGGCAAAATTCTCTGAAAGAACAGTGCGCACGAAAATCGAAGGGGGCGGAGAGCCAAAAGAGGAGGGACAACATAGGCAGGGCACTAACACGCTACATCAGAGCTCTGGCAAGGGTGAAGGAGGAAAGTGTTTTAGAGAAGATGGCAAGGGGTTAAGAGAGGGGGATGAGGAAGACAAGACAACCCACGGATAGCGGAATTGGGGGCCCAAGAAGTTAGAATCCATCACAAGAAGGAGATGAGTAAGGTTCTGAGCTCGGAAACCCAAGTGAGATTGGAGGCCCAAAATAGGAGACGAATGGCCCAAGGAACAGTGAAGGATGGGCCCATTATGCTTAAAGAGGGTGGGGCCCATAATGGCACATCTAAACGAGAAGAGGAGCAAAAGAGGCAATCACTAGTGGAAATGAAGCAAGACTATGCCAATTCATTTCAGACATATCGAAGAAGGCCAAAAAAATAGGTTGCTCTCCAAAGAATGAAGCACAACGAAGATTTAGGAGCAATGAACGTGCATGTGAGTAAAGGAGAGTGGGCGAAGAGGTCAGTTCTGTCAGACGATAGTGGGGATGACGATGGTGGAGTGTCGGAGGAAGACAAGATATTGGAATTAAGCCAGGCAGAAAAGTCAAGTTATTGTAGTAACATGTTACTACATTGGATCCCCCATGAGCTATTCGAAGGTGAGGAGGAAAACAGTGACAAGAATGATCAAGGGGTCTAGAGGAAGGGAGCAGGTTTGAAACACGATAGAAGAAACATTGGAAGAATACAGAAGTTATTATACTTCACTTCCTCCTCTTAAAATCTCCCCTTTTGTAGTGGACAACTCGTTGAACATGGCGTGGAGTAGTCAAGAGAGTTTCAAATGTGACAAAGGTAGCCAAAAGAGTCAAAACACGGGAGATTACAATAAGCTGATCGGGGCTTTAAGCAAAGAGGAAGTGGATGCATTCCTACAAAAGATCAATGTTGTGCTAATAGAATTGGAAAGAGAAAGGGAGTAGAGGAGGAAGGCGATGGGGTAAACCAAGGGATAGGTTTGGCAATTGAAGGAAGGGGGAGCTGATAGGTAGAATGAAAATTCTATCATGGAATATTCGTGGGTGTGGGTCCAGGGAAAAAAGAAGAATGATTAAAAGGATTATTGGCAAAATTAATCCAGATATAGTCATTCTCTTAGAGGTGAAGAAGAGTAAGATTGGTAGGGAGATAATAGGGGCTCTGTGACAATCTAGGTTCAAAGATTGGGTGTATTTACTGTAATTGGGTCGGCAAGTGGTCTGTTAGTGGCATGGGAGACTAGGAGCTGTACTGTGTGGGAAGAAATCATAGGGCAATTTTCTATACCTATCAAAGTAAGGTAGTTGAATTGGAAGGAGTGGTGGCTGTCAGGAGTTTATGGGCCTTGTGGTAGACAAGGTTGGGATTATTTGTGGGATGTATTAGCGGCGTTAAGTATTTTATGTCGAGATAGGTGGTGCGTAGGGGGTGATTTCAATGTGGTTTAGTATGTTTCAGAAAAAGGTAGTGGATGAGATACAAGAAGTATAGGGGAGTTTGACTGCTTGATAAGAGAGTCCTCTCACTAATGGCACATTCACATGGTCTAATTATAGGAGGGATCCAATTTGCTATAGACTCGATAGGTTCTTATTCGAAGACGGATGGACCAATATATTCCCATATTGTAGATAGAAGGTTGGAGATAGAGTGCTTTTAGATCATTGGCCAATTTTCATAAGTACAATTAAGCCCATATGGGGTCTTATTCCGAAAAGATATGATGGGAGCTTGGTTTACCACCTGAATTTTGGGGAAAAAGCTTAAAGGTTGGTGGAATTCATATAAATCAGGGGGATAGGAGAGGTTTAAATTTATGCAGAAGCTTAAGACAATCAAGAAGGAAAGCTATGAATGGGGAGTAACATTCTTGGGAATTGGGGAGAGGAGGAAGATTTTAGAGAGGTGCATTGGAGATCTTGATCGCTTGGAGGGTGGTAGTCAATGGGATGAGGAGAGGAGGGAGAGGTGGGAAGAAAAAGGAAATTATGGCAATTGAATAGAGAAATGGAAAGGCGTGCATGGATAAAGTCTCGTACGAAACGGTTAAAGTAGGGGGATGCTAATTCAAGGCTATTCCATTGAATTTTGAGTGGAAGGAAAGTTGCAAATATTATTTCTAAGATGGAGGGGGAAAATCAAGAAGTGATTGAGGAAGATGAAAAAATAGTGGAATATATTGTAGGACACTTTACGGAGGTGTTTGGTACAAAACAAAAATAGGTTTGGGGAGTTGAAGGGTTAAATTGGTCTTCAATTGGTAAGGAGGAAATTAGGAATTTGGAAGGAATGTTTTGGAAGAAGAGGTTAGATCAACAGTTTTGAATGTGACAACAATAAGGCTCTAGGGCTTGATGGGTTCTCCATGATTTTTCCCAAAAAGAGTTGGGAGATTGTGAAAGATGATTTAATGAAGGCGATGGAGGAGATTCATAGATCTGGTATGTTGAAGAAGAATGTTCTGATGAGGGTTAAAGATTTTTGACCTATTAGTTTTACTACAAGTTTATACAAAATCATTGCAAAGGTGTTGGCAAATAGAATTAAAGAGGTAATAGGTGGTACAACTTTAGAGAATCAAATGAAATTTGTTAAGGGTAGACAAATCACTGATGCAGTCTTAGTGGCAAACAAGATAGCGGAAGAATACAAGATGACGAGAAAATATTGAAAAGGCTTACGATAGAGTAGATTGAAATTTTCTTGATTATGTTTTAGAAAAAAAAAGGTTTTGGAGAAAAATGGAGGAGGTAGATTCGATGGTGTTTGAGGTTAGTCACATGTTCCATATTTATAAACGATAGGCTTAGAGGCAAAATTGAAGCGTTAAGGGGATTAAGACAAGGAGACCCAATGTCTCCCTTTTTATTTACATTAGTGGCAAATGTATTGGGTATATTGGATAATGGAAGGAAGTAGAAAGATTAGGGGCTTTGTGGTTGGAAAGGAGAGGGTAGAAGTTTCTCACGTGCAATTTGCTGATGATACTCTTCTATTTTTGGATGGGGAGGACAAAAATATTGAGAACACATTCTAGAGTAGTACAAAGAGTCTGTTGGGTGTTAGGGATGCGAGTTAACATGTCCAAAACATGCATTGTTGGGATATCTATATGTGACGAGTGGTTGAAAATGAGTGCAATGAGGATTGGGTGTGAAGAGGGGAAGTGGCCCTTAAAGTATTTAGGGATGTACTTCAGGGACAAGCCAAGGTCGTAAGCATTTTCGGAGGCAAGGTAAGAGATCGGAAGGTTGGAAGAGAGCATTTCTATCGAAAGGAGGCAGGCTAACATTACTCAAATCAGTGTTAGGTGCTTTGCCTACGTATTATCTGTTAGTGTTTAAAATCCCTAGGAGAGAAGCCAAGTGAATTGAGGAATTGACGAGGAACTTTTTGTGGGAAGTTATGGAAGGAGGTCATGGGGCATATTTAATGGAGTGGAACCAAGTGCAGCTGAGGAAGGAATTAGGAGTTCTTGGGATTGAGAGCATAATAGCAAAGAATAAAGCATTGGTGGGGAAATGGTTGTGGAGGTTTCTAAGGGAGCAAGATTAGTTGTAGGGAAGAGTGATTAAAAGCAGACATGGGTTGAATATCAATGGTAGAGATGCAGGGATTCGAGGAATATAACTCATAGAAGTCTATGGAAGTTTATCCATTTGCTATACCAATGTTACACCCCTATTACTAGATTATGGATTGGTAAAAGTGATGCGATTTGATTTTGAGGGAATGTGTGGTGGGAAACTAAGGCGTTCTCAATTTTGTTCGCAAGATTGTACAGGCAATCAACGGGTCATAATTGTATAATTTTCGATTTCTTTGATCGGTGCTCAAAATCAATGCCCATTTAGTGGGATCTTCATTTGAGATAAGCTGGTGGCCCGAGTTGTGAAGAGGAAGAGGTAGCTCTTTGAGCATTACTAAGGGACTGTGTGTTATAGGATATAATGGATAGAATTGTTTGGCTGAAGGAGACCTCAGGTGCTTTCTCCCTTAAATCTTTATTTACATTCTTGACTGATGATCCATTGATCTAGCCCTCGTCAATATTAAAAGAGACTTGGAAGCCTCAAATTCCTTCCAAAGTGAAGTTTTTTTGCTTGGTTGGTGGTTGAAGAGAAAGTCAATATAGGGGTAATGTTTCAAAAATGGCTTTCGCATCATTATCTTTCACCATCATGTTGTCATTATTGTAAACAAAATGATGAGATAGTTGCATATTTGTTCGTTAAGTATCTATTCTCAAGTCAAGTTTGGGCAAGATGGAGAAAACACTTTCCTATATTTTTAGAGATAAAAGAATAGGAGGCTCTTGGTGTCTGTATGTATTAGGATGTGATAATAGCAAAATGGAGGGGTTATTGGATGGTTACAAGTTTAGTAGTGGTCTGATGCTTGTGGAAGGAAAGAAATGCAAGGCTTTTTTAGGACAGATTTTTACCTCCCAGAGCAATTTGAGAAGAATCTCAGTCTTTAGCGTCTTTTTGGATCAGTAGTTATTCTTTATCTTTGGGTTATCCTATGTTGAAATGGCTAAGAGGGTGAAAAAATGTTTTGTAAGGGTCCATGGGGTAGTTGCATGTGGTTGAGTCTTGTTTATTTAGTTTCGTGGGTGTGTTTTTTGGTAGGTGGTCATCCCTTGTTTGTTCTTAAATCATTTTAATGAAATTGTCGTTTCTTTGGAAAAAAGAAAAAAAAAAACCAAGGAATCTTTATTTCTTAACAAGAATATATCATTGATCTTCATGAAGAAACTGAGAAGTTTGCTTGCAAACCAACTAATTAAAATCTAATCCAAGCTTTGGGAAGCCAAAGAAGCCATAGCTATAAACAAGGAAACAGTGTTGTCAAGACGGTAAGGCAGTTTAAGACGATAAGCCTCCATAAGGCGAGGCGGGGCCTAGGCGAGGACTAGGTGGCGTCTAGGCAGTCTTTGAAATAATTATTTAAAGATCCTTGAAGAATTATTTATTTATTTATTGGTGCCTTACTCAATACACACACACACACATATATATATTTCCTGAAAAATTGTTTAATACTTTTTTCTAATTTTATTTATTTATCTTTTACATTTAATTAATTAATGATATACAAATTATAAAATTATAAAATTATAAATAATGACATATTGGATAGTACATTATGATAAAATCATGATCATCATAAGTTTACATACTTTATATTCATAACATTAAAAAAGAAGAGCTAATTGCGCACGAGAGAGAGAGAGAGATATGTAAAGAGACAAAAGAGAAACGTAGATAGAGAGACCTAGATAGAGAGAGAGAAGAGAGACATAGAAAGATAGAGAGGAAGAGAGTAGAGAGAGAGGGAGGGACGTAGAAAGACAGAGGGAGAGATGCAAAAAGAGAGAGAGACATAGCAAAGAGAGCTGGAGAGACGTTAAAAGAGAGCAGAGAGAGAGATGGAGAGCCGAGAGAAAGGGAGAGAGACATGCACAGTGAGACGGAGAGCTGTCAAAGTCGCTCACCGAAAAAGACGACGGAGTTGCTTGTCGGAGAGTCGGAGAGTCGGAGATGATCGCCGGAGTCTTAGAGATGATCGCCGGAGTTGGTTTGAGTCATTTGACTTTGAGAGGTTTGAGAACAGAGTTATTAGATTTAGGTTAAAATTAAAAAATTAATTAATTAATTAAAAGTCCTATTTTTTTAAATTTACAGAGAAGCCCTCCTAGCGCCTAGGCGGTGGCCTAGGCGTTGAGAGGGCCTGGACGCCTTGGCGACGCCTTGACAACACTGCAAGGAAATGTACCAAATTTTAATAGAAAAGCTCATCTACCAATCTCATATATGGCCTAATATTGCATGTGCATCAAGTTTGGGGAGTTAGATTGTGCATAATCCTAGGGAATTCCACCTACAAAAAGCTAATTGCATATTATAATATCATACAAGAACTTTGGGATTGGGGATACTATTTAAGTGACACATTAGCGTTGTACTTGAGGCATGCACCACGACAATCTAGCTAGCTCAGTTGTTGACAAGAGATCATCCACTGGTTACTGCATATTCGTTGGTGGAAATTGGTAACATGGTGAAAGAAGAAACAAAATTTAGTGGTCAAATCTATTGCTGAAGCAGAAACTCAATGTATGGCTTAATTAATTTGTGAACCTTTGTGTTGAGAATTATTTTGGAAGATCTGAAGATAACTTGGGAACCCTATGAGACCTTATTAAGGCAATAAGTTCGCTATTAGTATTGCTCATAATCGCGTACTACATGATCGAACTAAACATATAGAGATTGATAAATACTTCGTTGAAAAGAAGCTTGATAGTGGAACGATTTGTATCTCGTAGACATCTAATAATAACCAACTTGTTGACATACTCATAAAGGGGTTTAAGTCATGTAACATTTCATACCTATGTTGCCAAGCTAGGAATGGTAAACCTTTATGCACCAGCTTGAGGGAAAGTGTTGGAGAGAAGAAGGAAGGAAATCTATGATTTTTGATTCCATTATAGGTTGCAGTAATCTCATTTCAGATTTGCATTATCTCTTTATTTTGTTGCTATAATTGCAATAATTACCATATTTGTGCCTAAGCCTTGTACATCTATTTATACGTTGTCAATCTTTAGGACACTACTAAAGAATAAGAAATCCCTTTCTTCTCTCCCATGGAGTTGGCCACAGAGCTTAACCACGTTAAATCCTTCGGTCTATTTTTTTTTTTTTTTTTTAAAAGAAACTAATATATTGATAATAATAAAGAGCCTGATGAGATATCAGAGCTCGAAAACATTAAAAGTACAGACTATGCAAGATTTTTTCTCCTTGACATAGCCACTCCCCAAAAGTATAACCTTTGCCTAATTTATTACAGCACACCCAAGACGCAAAAAGGACATTAGACCGCTCCCAAATCGCCATCTCCGATCTATGTCTATCCAAAAAAAGTCTTCTATTCCTTTCTTCCCAAATCGTGTACCAAATTGCACAAATGATGATCTTTCAATACTGTTGAATTCTTCTTAGTACTATGTTGTCCAGGATCTTGAATATATTATCATTAATGGGAGAAACAAAACCTTCAAAAATCTGCGCCCATCTACTCCACAGATTTTGAATTAACTGACACGGGCCAAAAATGTGGGAGCTTGACTCTGAATTATCCCTGCAAAGTCCTTCGGTCTATTATTGTTCTTTATTTTACAACACTCTTTAATGCATTGATGACAGATCTTGTAATCTTGACTGTGTGTCTTCCCATTAGGATGGCTCTGTTCAATTTGTGTTACTTTCCTCTTCTTGAATAATCCAACAATGACCTTATCTTTAACCTTTTCTCTGTTTTCAGACAACTACCATAGTTGAGTATTGGTCCATTGTCCTTTAATTGTTCATCTTATATGGTATGGCCCCCATGATCTTTGGCAATCCCATGATCTCTTTGTACAATTTTATCGTTTTGTGGCCTCTAGGGATTCGATAAGTCAAGCAATCTTAAGTTTTAATATATTCCTTTTTGTAACAGTATTACTTTCAGCATATGCATTCTGTCAGCCAACAACTCCCATTCTAGTCATAAATAACAACAATACATTTGTTGTCACAGGTTGAGCTCAAGCAATCCACCCACAATCTGCAATCTTGTGTAGGTTCTCCAACTTCCATGATACAACCAGCAGGATTTTATCTCTGGTCCAGCTATATCAACGTAAGATTTGTTGCTTCTTGTGTTGTTGCTTTGACAACCATCTTTTGAATTTGATTTGTGGTTGGGCACTTCCAGCATCTTTCCTCTTAGGACTTTCTTCTCCCCCCATCTATTGATGTACTGCAATCGAGCTCAACTTATTCCATCTTTTTTATCCTTATTCTTGCCAAAATGCTCAATTACTCTTGTTGCAATGTCTTGCTACTTGTCTTGCAGTTTACATCTGTGAATCAAACCTCTTTAGTGAATGGGACTAGATGAGTTTGCTTTTTCTTCTTTCACCATTTTTAAGGTTTTCATTCTCTCTATGCCGTTTGTAATATCCGACATCAGTTTGACACTACAGCGATGCCTGGGCTAAATGAGTAATTGTGAGCCTTACTAGTGTCGAACGCTTTTGGGAGACTCAAGTTCGAGTCTTGCCAAGAACAAAACCCTACATCCAGTCAGAGGTAGCTAAAGTGGGGACAGTCTCGGTACAGCGGGCCCCGCTATTGCCTTGTTAATGTTAGAGCCACTTCGGGAGTACCAAAGGTGTGAGTTCTGAGGATAGGACTGCCTTGAGCTGGGTAAATTGTAATATTTCAAATCGCCTATGTACTAGAGAGGTCTTGGGCTAATGAGTGCAGGGAGGTATGTTCTTTGTACCGAGGTTTTTTGAAAAACCCTATACCTTTGTGATGAGGTTGTTAAAGTGGGGATAGTATCGGTACGGCGGGCCCCGCTACTTCCTTGTCAAATGTAATATCCTATATCGCCTGTGTACTGGAGAGTCTTGGGCTAATAAGTGCGGGCATGTGTGTTCTTTGTACTGAGACCTTTTGAAAAAACCCCATACTTCTGTGATGAGCTGGTTAAAGTGGGGATAGTATCGGTATGCAGGCCCAACTATTGCCTTGTTGGTAGTGTAGAAGCACTTTGGGGGTACTAGAGGTGTGAGTCATGAGGATAGGACTGCCCTGAGTTGGGTGGAATGTAATATCTCACATCGCCTGTGTACTAGAGAGGTTTTGGGCCTACAAAATGTGGGAAGGTGTGTTCTTTGTACCCAGGCATTTTTAAAAAAACCCATGCCTCTGTGATGAGGTAGTTAAAGTGGGGACGATATCGGTACGGCGGGCTCTGCTACTGCCTTGTTGGTATCAGAGCCACTCCAGGGGTACTAGAGGTGTGAGTCATGAGGACAACACTACCCTGAGTTGGGTGGAATGTAATATCCCGCATCGCCTGTGTACTTGAGAGGTCTTGGGCTAATAAGTGCAGGGAGGTGTGCTGTGATAAAGAATGAAGAGAGGAGTGCTTAATCGAACTATCGGCCATATCGGTTAACATACATTGGCCGTGGTGTATTGGAGGAGACTTTAATATGGTTAGAAATGTGGAAGAGAAGAGGAATAACACTCTTAGATCCAAAACCATGATAATGTTCGATGAATGGATCCAAGACATGCAGTTTCAGGAGCCGACTATGAAGAATCTGTCCTTCACTTGGAGTAATGGTCGGCAAAACCTAGCTATGTCTCCAGTTATGTCTAAACTGGATTGCTTTCTTTGCAACAATCAATGGGGAGATAAATTCAGTCACCAGCAAGTTTGGGGTATTCAAAGATTAACCTCAGATCATTGGCCAATGATTCTAGACATCGAAAAGGTGAAATGGGGCCCTGCTCCATTCAGGTTCGAAAATGTGTAGTTACAGCAGCACAGTTTCAGGAAATTACTGCATGATATTTTGACAAATGACCAAAGTTAAGGCTGGGATGCAAAAACTTGAGAACCTCAAACTGAAGATGAAAACTTGGAGTAGAAATCAAAACGAAGAAGAGGAGGTCAGATTAGCCAATCTGCTAACTAACCTTCAAAAGTTGGATAGACATATTGAAAAGGAAGATAAAACTGAACTATGGGATGAACGGAAAAAACTCTTGGGGGAGATGTTACAGTTAGAATGTAAACAGGAAAGGAATTCCAGACAAAAAGCAAAGATACAATGTGCAAAAGAAGGTGATGTGAACACTAAATATTTCCACAGGATCCTATCCATCAGAAAATCCAGAGCAGCAATCTCCAAATTAGAGGATAAGGAAGGAAACTTGGTGGAATCAAATGATCAGATCCAAGATATGATCATTGAACACTTTTTCAATCTGTTCATGGAACATAATAACATTAAATGGGGGGTTAAGAACTTGGAATGGCAGAGGATCTCAGAAGAGGATAAGAGATGGCTAGAAAGGGAGTTTGAAGAAAAGGAAATAAGGGAAGCAATGTTCAGTTGTGATGGTGTTAAAGCCCCTGGCCTGGATGGCTTTACAATGGCATTATTCCAAAAATCATGAGATATTATCAAACATGACATTCTCAAATGTTTGAAAGAATTTCATACCAATGCAGTGGTGAATAGGAAAGTAAATGAGATATATATATGTCTTTTACCCAAAAAAATAAATGCCATAAGAATGGAAGATTACATGTCGATAAGTCTTGAAACTAGTTTGTATAAGATTATAACTAAAACGTTGGCCAATCGCTTAAGGTCCATTTTTCCCAAAATAGTAAGCGAGCATCAAATTGCCTTCGTTAAAGATAGGAAGATCACTGACGCCATCCTCATAGCAAATGAAGTGGTCGAAGAGTATAGAGTTAATAAAAAAGGTCTCTTGCTGAAAATTGATTTGGATAAAGCCTATGACTCAGTTAAATGGAGTTTTCTGTACTTTGTGATGAATCAAAAAGGCTTTGGTGAACAATGAAGGAAATGGATAATGGCTTGCCTATCCTTGGTCAACTATTCAGTTTTCATCAACAAAAGACCTCGAGGTAAATTCAATGGGTCTTGGGTTTTAAGGAAAGGCGACCCTCTCTCCCCCTTTGTATTCACTGTTGTAGCTGATACTTTGACAATAATCATTGAGAAGGCGAGACAGATAGGAAAGATTTCTGGATGAAAATTGAGAAAGAGAACATTGATCTCTCATATTCTTTTTGCGGATGACTGCCTCCTTTTCATTCCTCATAATAAGAATGAGTTGGTGGAAATGATGAAAATTCTGCACACTTTTAGCTTTCTAACCGAGATGAAAATGAATGGAAAAAAAAAAGTAATTTATTGGGAATTAATATCAGCCCAAGAGAAGTAGAGGCTATGGCAAATAAGATGCAAGTTTTAAAAGGCACATGGCCTATAAACTATTTAGGTATGTCTCTAGGAGGTAACCCTAATAAATCTCTGTTTTGGAAACCAGTTCTGTTAAAAATTAGGAAGAGAATCGCAGGTTGGAGATGCAACTATCTGTTGCGGGAAGACCGACTGTTATTGCTGAAATCTATTCTAGAAGTATTGCCCACTTATTACATGTCCATTTTAGATCCCAAAAAAGGTTGTTGATGAGATTGAAAAACAGATGAGGGACTTCTTGTGGAAGGCTGAAGAGGATTCCAAAGGCCATAATTTGGTTAATTGGAAGGAGGTTTGCAAAGATATGTCAAAAGGTGGGTTGGGAATAGGGGAGTTGAGGAAGATAAACAAGGCTTTAAGGGGAAAATGGTTATGGTGAATGATGGAAAGCCCGACAGCCCTTTGGGCTAAAATAATTAAGAGCATTCATGGTCCAAAATAAATATTTTGGAAGAGGAGTCGGCATATGTAGGAAGTGTAGTCATATATCCCCATGGAAGGATATCCACAGTTTATACATTGAATTCAAACCCCACGTTACATGGAAGGTGGGAAAAGGAGATAATGTGCAATTCTGGGAGAATATTTGGTGTGGGAGGGACAAACTTAAGGAGAAATACCCTAATATCTTCAGAATGTCAAACATGAAAGAAGGAACCGTTGTTGAGTTTTTAACCAAATCTTTTATAGCAAGATCTACTCAATTGGCATGAAATCTACATATAAGTAGTAACATTGGGGAAAGTTACATGGAGGAAGTTAATGATCTGCTTAGTTCTTTACACAGTTTTCAGTTTCAGCAAACAGAAATAAAATATAAGCCTGCATGGATCCTAGAAAATAATCGCCAGTTTTCTGTAAAGTCTTTTAAAGACAGTTTTAGTGAGCAAGGACCGAACGAGGTTTATATCCCGACTGATTTCATTTGGAGCATCGAGGTCCCTTTGAAAGCCAAAATTTTAATTTGGCTAGTGAGCTTAAACAAGCTCAAAACTGTAGATAATGTCCTGAAAAGGCAACACCAATTTTATCTTAACCCAAACATTTGCGTTCAATGCAGGAATAGTGGGGAATTAGTAACCCACATTTTTGAAGACTGTCAAATGTTGAAGAAAATATGGAAATAGTGGAATAAACATAATGGCGCGTTAGTTCCTCCTACAACCGGATGTTTCTACCAAATTCCAGAAAGAGTGGCGATGACAAACCTTCAACACTATTGGAAGGTGATTTTGGCAGCAACATGGATCTCAACGTCTAAGTTAGGGAAGGATTACAAATTTTGTGAATGGCTTTGTAATGGTGACAAAATTTTACAATCCTTGTAATGTGATTGGATACCTCATCCGGTTGTAACACTTTCTTATAATATAATAAAGTTTCTGTTTCAAAAAAGTAAAGTGCGGGGAGGTGTGTTCTTTGTACCGAGGCCTTTGAAAAAACCCATACCTCTGTGATGAGGTGGTTAAAGTGGGGACAGTATCGGTATGACGACAAGGCAGTGACGGGGCTCGCTGTGACTTCTCTCCACTTAGACACGCTAAACAAACTCCAAAGGTGTGTGGGGTTTTTTCAAAATGCGTAGTCACAATGAAACGTTCGTCTCGCACTTATTAGCCCAGGAACACTCCAGTACATAGCCGATGTGGGATATTACAATCAACCCAATTTAGGGAAGTCCTGTCCTCAGGACCTCTAGTACCCCCGGAGTGGCTCTAATACCAACAAGGTAGTGACGGGGTTTGTCGTGACAATACTATCCCCTCTTACATACGCTGGACAAACTTCAAAGGCGTGTGGGGTTTTCTTAAAACACGTCATCACAATGAAATGCTTGCCCCGCACTTATTAGCTAGGAACACTCCAGTACATAGCCGATGTGGGATATTACAATACAAAGCAGTAGTGGGGCCCGTCGTACCGATACTGTTCCCACTTTAACTACCTCATCACAAAGGTATGAGTTTTTTCAAAAGGCTTCGGTACAAAGAACACAACTCCCTGCACTTATTAGCCCAAGACCTCTCCAGTGCACAGGTGATGTGGGATATTGCAATCCACCCAACTCAGGGTAGTCCTATCCTTAGGACTCACACCTCTAGTACCTTGGAGTGGCTCTGATGCCAACAAGGCAGTAGTGGGGCATACCGTACCGATACTGTCCCCACTTCAACTAACTCTGACTGGGTGTAGGGTTTTGTTCTTGACAAGACTTAAACCTGAGTCTTCCAAAAGAGTTCGACACTAGTAAGGCTCACAATTGCTCATTTACCCCAGGCATCGTTTTAGTGTTGGACCGATGTGGGGTATTACAATCTACCCCTCTTGGAGCAGTCTTGTTTTCAGGACTCACACCTACGTTACGCCTAGAGTGGCTCTGATACCAATAAGGCAGTAGCGGGGCCTGCCATACTGATACTGTCCCCACTTTAACTACATCATTACAAAGGTATGGGGTTTTTCAAAAGGCCTCGATATAAAGAACACATCTCCCTCCATTTATTAGCCCCATGGTATGAAAATTAGACGAAGTTCGTCGAAATTAGCCGAATTAATTAGGTAATTTGAACAATCGAAATGAAGTTTACCTGTAAATATAAAATTACAAAATTTCGTCGAAATCTCTGAAAAATTGGCGAAGTTCACTGAAAATCGAAGTTTTGAAGATTATTGGAGAAAAAAAATTGTATTAACACCTTGAAAAAGTGCATTTTTAATGAAAAAATTTATGTGGTGCACAAAGTTTGTTTTGTATAATTATAGAGATTGTATAAAAAAGTCATTCTCTATAAATGAAAAAAATTTAAGGTGATATATGTATAACTGACGAGTGGCTATCTAAGATAAAGAAGAACAGGTTATAACTTGAATAAGAGATGATAGAGAGAAAAGACATAAGAGAAAAATAAGCTAAAAGTCTAGGAGGAAAGACGTTGAGAAAAGAAAGAGAAAGGAAAACCATGGTTTATATTTGCAAGACCATTAGGGTGTGATGATAAATTTTTCTTTGTTTCTTTCTTTTTTCTAATAATTTTAGGTTAACACATGTGATGAGCATAAAATATTGTTAATTTTAAAATATATGTTCAAAACCATTATCTGTAAAATGTATTTATTATGTTTGTTTTTAGTATTTGTAATAGAAATTGTTCATATATTAACATTTATATAGTATATTTTTGAATTTTTCTAAGTTGATAAATTTTTACAAAAATTCTTTCGAATTTCTCGAACTCTTCGAATTAATTTTAATTTTCAAAGGTCGAAGTTTGAGACGAAGTCGAATTTTTGTTCTTTGATTAGCCCAAGACCTCTCCAGTACACAGGCGAGGTGGGATATTACACCCTCCCTCTTCCTTTGCTGTTGCTTTGCTTCCATAATAAGAGGGGATATCCTCCCTTTTCCATTTTCTTCTTTGTTGCCTTTGCTTACCTCAGAATACTTTTTTCCTTTGCTTATCACTTTGGCTGCAAAGGTAGTCTTGGTTTTGCTCTCATTGATGCCTTGGTGTATCTGCCTCAAACACTCCTCAAAGTCTGTCCGCGCATTAGCTTTCTTCTCCTCTTGTATAAATAACTTCCTAGCTTCCACTTAATCTCTGTGATTCTGACTTCTAAGGAGAGCTCTATTGTTTTTGCAAGTCTTTGCAAAGGCTACATGGTTCTTTGCTTGTTGAACTTTGTCAAAGCTCCCATCCATCTTTGCATCCTTAAAGCTACCCACCAGATATAGCAGCCATACTGCTGATTGGAATAAAAAGTTCTAGTTGCTGCCTCCATAATGTCTTTCATCTAGTTAACTAAGCGTAAATCAGTTGAATGTTGTTTGAAAGCTTTGAAAAGGCCAATCTCCAAATACTTAGTCGTCGTGTGAAGTTTTCTTCCATCTCCAATCAGATTATGTCATTCAGTTTTGGTTGGAATAATTTCCACTCCCTTGGCTGTGGAAATGGAAGCCATGGTCTAAGTGGTTGTGATTGAATTCATTTGTTCAAGTTGCCTACGGTGTTTCTCTTTGTTGCTAATTACCAATATTTTGTCTTGTGTAAGGCCTATGCTCTAGGTAATTGGCTTAGAGGATGGGGAGCCTTGTATAGACATGCTAGAAAGGACTTTTTTTGTGAAGGGTCAAGGTGATATTGTTTAGATTGTTTACACATTGATTTGCACATGTTATCTATTTTGTTTTTTTTAAGCTATATATATTTTGTGGAGGATCTTCTCACTGAATACTTCTGTTAGTTGAAGAAAGGAAATGTTATTTATTTGGGAAGAAGACAAAATATTATATTAAGGGAAAGCAAGAAGAAGTACATTGATAAGAGGAAGACATTATTAATGCCCAGACTTATGATAACTTGAAACTTAGATGAAGTCACTTGGTACATTTTATTATGTACAATGCCCATTAAACTTGTGTGTTTATTGATCTTGGCCTAAATTATTTCCTGCGTTAACTTAATTTTGCTCTCTAATAGGCTTAAATACTGTTCTATTTATCTCTCTCTGTTTTTGGTTTAGGTTGTAGTTGACATTGAGCCGCTGTTATTTTGTTGGATTTTGGTTGCAGTTGCATTATTATAAGGCTAGAATTTATGACCCACTATACACATAAGTTATTTGCTTGTTTATATTTTATGTGTTTACATATTTCTTTCATTGTTTTTGTTAAAACAAATGGAAGTGTCTAATATATTTTTTTCCTTTTCTTTTTCTTTGCAGGGGCGGGATGTGTATATACTGGTTAGTAAATCTTGTGTTACAACTTGAAGTAAGACTTGTGGTTTTGCTTTCGTTAATGCTAGCCCAAGGTTGTTATATCATTTCATCATTTATTTTATTTAATTGATTGAAAATATTCTCCAGATTTTATATTTCTATTTTAAACTCTGGGGTGCTGGTCAATAATGTTATCACTTTTTTTTTGGATAGGAAACATATAATATATTATATTAATAACTGGACGAGATGTCCAAGCAAAGGTTGCCTATTGTTACATCATAGATTGCAATATGCTAGCCCACTTTTGCATCCAATCCCCAAAAGATTATCCCTTGCCCAACTTACAAGAAGAGGCCCGAAATGAAAAATGATAGATGGACTTACCTATAATCCAATGTACTTCAAGCTTTACATTCTTAAAGATACAGCTGTTTCTAACTTCCCAAATAGAATATGAAATAGCAGAATGGATCAAACACCAAAATTTCTTTAGCTGTGGGGAAACGAACTGAGGGCAACACAACAACTTACTGTCCAAGCCATAATCAACACTAGGAGAGCGTCCTGCCCAAAAGACCAAACTGCCTTCAGCATCTTCAAATTCCAAAACAGGTGATGCATGTCTTCATCAACGTTCCTACATAGACCACACCAAGAAGGAGAGAGATAGTAGTTAGAAAACTTTTTTTGGATTTCTAAAGCACAGTTTGGGCGTCCTAGATTGATCAACCATGCCAAAATTTTGTCCTTGAGAGGAATTTTGGTCTCCAAATGATGTCCATTCTCGGCTGCAAGGTAATGCTGCCATCGGAATTGAGAAAGGAGTAGTAAGACTTGGTCGTAAAACTTTCTAGTAGTGTCTCTTATCTATCTCCAACCATCGTCCTAAAGGGAAAATTGGGCCTTCTCCAGCATTTGTAGCAGATTAGTCAAATCATCAATTTTCTGGTATTCTAGGCCTCTTCTAAATTCAAAATTCCAAGATGTTGAAGCCACTGTTGTCAAGGTGTTGCCTAGGTGCCAGGCCCTCCACTCGCCTAGGTGACGGTGACGGTCTAGGCGATGGGAGGGGTGTTTTGGAAAATATTAAAAAGTTCGGGGGTGCCTCTACAAATTTTAAAAAAATTGAGGGCTTAATCTTAATTATTTTATTTCTTATTATTTTTTTACTTTTAACTTAACCTAATCAATCGACGACCGAAGCCCTCTCCACTATGCATCGTCTTCTTCGTTTCTTCTACGAACTAGTTAACCAAGTCGAACCAGCCAACTCTGGCTACCAGCAGCTCTACAACTCTGTCCAGTGATTCTGGCGACTTCGGCTACTCCGTCCAGTGGCTCTGACGACTTCGGTGGTCATCTCTGTGACACTACGACTCGATGTGACTCAGCAAGGCTCTCTCCACCGTTTTTTTGCTCTCTGCTCTCTGCTCTCTCCGTCTCTCTGCTCTCTCCGTCTCTCTGCTCCTTTTCTCTCTTAGCTATCTCTCCGTAACTCTCTGCTCTCTTCGTCTCTCTACTCCCTATCTCTCTCAGCTCTCTCTCCGTAACTCTCTGCTCTCTTTGTTCTCTTCCTTCTCTTTGCCTCTCTGCTCTCTCCCTCTTTCACTACTCTCTCTCTTTCTCTCTCCGCTTCTTTGCTCACCCTCTTTCGCTACTCTCTCCCTCTTTTGTGCTCTCTCAGTCTCTTTTGCTCTCTCCCTCTTTCTCTACTATCTACTCTCTCGTCTCTCTGCTCCCTGTCTCTCTCGACTCTTTGCTCTCTTTGTCTCTCTCGACTCTCTCCCACTTTCTTTGTTCTCTTCTTTGCTCTCTCCCTCTTTCCTACTCTCTCTGCTGTATACTCTCTCTCTCTCTCTCTCTCTCTCTCTCTCTCTCGGTCTTTCTCTTCTTTCTCCACTCCTTCCACTGCAAATTATTCTATTTCTCTCTGTGCATCAATTGGCGGAAGGACGGTAACAGTGCATTCTTTCTTTAATTTTTAATTGATAATTTTTTGTGAAATTATTTTTATTTTTTAAATTATCTTTTTTGTATATCAATTTGTTCATTAATGAATTTTTATGATTTTATTTTTTATAAATTTGTATAGATTAGAATACTAGATGGCATCCGAGAGCTGTAGTTTAAGTGTGAAGTCAAAAGACATTGGGTGGAAATATGCATACTTATAGAACCCAACAAACAAAATCTATGTGGAGAAAATCAAAAGTACTTTGGGGAGGTTTCATTCAAAGTGGAGAAAAGTAATGCGAAAAATCGTAAAGGAGAGAAGTTCAGATAACTTATAGATGCAATAAATATGTACATTTATTGTAATATATGTTAAAAATTAATATAAATATACACTCAATTTACAAAAAAATATCTATGAATGACCCAATTAAATTAATCATTTTAAGTGGGTTGATGGAATTTGAAATAGTAGCTCTTTGTCTTTTTTCCTTGTGTGCTATTCTTTAAGTTATGGGGTGACTTGCTCCTTATTTTATTGAATTTTGGAATTACCTTCCTTTTCTTTTAAAGAAACAAAAGAATAATGCATATTTGTGTATTGTACTCAACCTAGGTCCACTGTCCCATTGACACAAAATTGCCCCATCCTTTGAGCCAATCCCTATGGAATAACTTTTGTACAACTTCCTATTAGGTTCCCCTTTATCATTCAACTAGTTCGACATCCTGAAATAATTTTCTATAAATTTTGCCAATATTGTCATTTTTTCATACCTTCCTTTTCTCACATCCTAGTTTTGTTGTCATTCCCCGTGTTTGATAACTTGTTAGTATACACAAAATAACTAGATTTAGAAGGAAGTTGAGAGCATTATGTTCACGATTTCCATAACAAGGCTAACATTTGGCATGCTTGGTGCTATCATAACTATAAATATACATGTAAAAGTGTGCTTTTTAGGGTCTTGAGAAGGAGTCACATCAATTTTTGGCTAGTTTATGTTCTTATTAGTGCTTTCAAGGCATCAAAGCACTGTATAGGCAATTTACCCTATCTATGCTAGGTATAGCCTAGGCGTGGTTTTGGTAGTAAACTATTTATTTATGAATTCTTAGATAATTAATTAATTATTTACTGTCATCGGACAATTCACATGCATAATTAAATTTGTTTAACTAAATTTTATAATGTATGTAACTTTTCATAAATAATAAAAAATACTTCATTTAATTAAAATCACACTCATAAATTATTAGGCAAAGTTAATGGAAACAATGGGTTTAGGGCTTGAGGTTTTACTGTAGAAAGATGGATTTCTTTCTTTTTTTTTTTTTTTTTCTTAAAGCTTTTATTTTAAATTTGAGAGACCCTCCTAAATATTTTAAAAATTTGCATGAGCACCTACAACCTGTCCCTAGGCTCCCTTTCATATGTTTTTTTGTACTATAGAGGTCCCATTGGTTTGTTTTCGAGATAAAACTTTTCGTATTGAAGACTAGGTGTTTGGGTCATCGAATTTGGAGTGAATTTTTTTTTTTTGAGCTCTTATATATATATATATATATATTTATTTATTTATTTATTTTAGAAAACAAACTAATGTCTGAACTGATTGAAGTATTTTCTAAAATTTTTCCTCTTCGATTATATCCCAACCATGAACGAAGTGCAACCAAAATCTTAAACATATTTTTCAAAATACTAAGCTTTTAATCATTTCTTTTTTGTCTTGCAGTTTAAGAGATTAAAGGCTACTTGGTTCGTAAGACAGTTCATGATCAAATAATTAATTAGATGAAGTCATTTGATATTTGTATCAATTATATTTTTCTTGGGCACTTGATCTATTTTCTCACATATGTACAACCAACTGGCTACCAAGTGTTGATTCGTTGACCATCGCCTCTCTTTCGTAGCATAATTTATCCAATAATCCTCTTCTTTAGTGTTTCAGTGTAAACTCTATCACATGCTCTGCCTCTTTTGTTCTTTTAATGGTTAAGTTATTTCCATATGTAACTAAAAGGGAAAAACTCTGCAAGCTTACTCTATCCACATTAGATTTTTAAGCTTATAATTAATATATGCCAAAAACTTGGCAGAAATTTTAGAAATTCCCCTATATTTCTGATTAAAGGTAGGGTTGTTCATGTATTAATCAAATAGTGGTAATTCTTCTGGCTTCTACTTCTTATTGGATGTTGTAGATGGAGTTATTATCAAGCTTTATGTCAAACATATTTGTTCATTACTTCACACTATCATTAACCAATATGATTTTAGACTTTTTAGTATGTTTGAACTTTGAATCTATATACGTCAGATATGATAGATATTTCTGTGCTTGCACAATGTAGAAGGACGGAAAGTGTTTATTCGCCATGCCTTCCCATTACATTGATTCATTTGGGAAGCATTGTTCCATCAGAAGTCAAATTTGTAGGTTGGTTTGTAACTTTGGTAAGATGACTATTAGAGTCCAGAGATGTTCTCCAAAGAAGACTTCAGAATCTGTGTATCTTGCTGCATTAGTGTTACTATGTGCAAGCATGACAGTGAGTCTTGAGCACATTTTGATGCATTGCATCCTTACAAGAAACTATGGTGATTATTGCACCAGTTGAGGATTCACAAGGGACATCATCTTTTTGTATTCGAACAAGTTAGAGAAACCAAGGAAGTTGTGCGCTTGTTACTTGTGTCATTACTTGGATCATTTGGAAAGAAAGAAAACAACTGAAAAGTTGCTCACTCTCTAGCATCTATGCGGGTAGCAAATAGTAAATTATCTAAGGAGCCTGGAATTGGCAAAGGTCTCAAAGGTTGGGGGCCCTTTATTGACCTATAAGTAGTATTGGTAAATGTCTTATGCCCTGTTGGGATGAAAGTCCTCGTTCGATTGATCGAACATGTCAATCTTCCTATTTATTATATATAAAATATCTAGTTTCATATATACAATATATATCCTGTTTTTGGTCAAACAAAGAAGTTATAGTTTTTATAGTGTTTTCAAGGTGGTAAGATGGTTTAAGACGCTAGGCCTCCATAAGACGAGGCAAGGCCTAGGCGGTCCGTAAAATAATTATTTAAAGGTCCCTGAAGAATTATTTATTTATTTATTGATCCCACACTATATATATATAGTTTTTTATTTTTTATTTATAATTTACATTTAATTAATTAATTGTATATAAATTATAAAATTATAAATAAATAACATTGATATGTTCTAATATGTTTGTTAATATGCGTATGTGTTAATATATACTATATATTAACACAGAGGGAGAGAGCAGAGGAGAATAGAGATAGAGCGAGAGAGCCTAGAGAGCAGAGAAAGAGGGAGAGAGCACAAAGGAGCGAGAGAGTAGGGAGAGAGCAGGGAGAGCAGAGAGAGAGTTGAGAGAGATAGGGAGCAGAGAGACAGAGAGAACAGAGAGACAGAGAGAGCAGAGAGCAAAGAGAGGGAGAGCAGAGAGACGGAGGAGAGAGCATAGAGATGGAGGAGTCGCCTCGATGAGTGGCGCCGTGTCGTAGCGTCGTAGAGATGTTGCAGAGATCTTGTAGAGATGATCGCCAAAGTCGCCGGAGTAGTTGGACGGAGTTGTTGGAGTCACTGGACCAAGTTGGAGAGGTGTTGATTGCCGAAGTCGCTGGTTGGTTCGACTGGTTTGAAGAAGATGATCGTTGGATTTTCTCGCTGGCTGGTTCAACTAGTTCGAAGAAGACGATTGTTGAATTTTATTGCTGGCTGGTTCGACTGGTTCGAAGAACACGATGAAGAAGACGATTGTTGGATTTCATTGCTGGCTAGTTCGATTGGTTTGAAGAACATGATGAAGAAGACAATCATTGGATTTTTTTTAATTCACAGAGACACCCCTAAAGTTTTTTATATTTGTTGAAACATCCCCCCAGTGTGTTGACCACAGCTTAGGCGTTGAGGGGGGAACGCCTAGGCGACGCCTTGATAACATTGAGTTTCTATAAAAAAATGGACATGATGACTTGGGCTAACTAGAAAGTATATTCTTTGCAGAATTGGCATCCATGAGGTAAAAGGTACTTGAAAGGAAAATGCAACGAAAGAGCTTTTATAATAGATGATATTTCTATAGAGGTTTAAAAGGATCTAAGTAAAATTGAAGTATTTTGGTTAACCAAATTTTATAAGCAACCGAAATAATGCCCAAT
>JAJIYU010002252.1:0-31153 GCA_030144865.1 Tinospora cordifolia | reverse complement strand
AAAAAAAAATGATATTACAATGGTTACACTAACATGTTAACATTTTTGTTCATCACATAATTCTCTTATATGTAGGAATCGGTGAAATGATGGACTTTTGATAAATAGCAATAACTTTCCCATGAAAGTATTTAGATTTTTAGAATTTGTACTAAAAATTGTTTTTCCAATTCTATGATTCGTGTAACTTTTTAAATGTATTGATTTGCCAATTTCCAAAAGAAAATATTAATATAATTATTGTAATTATAATTTTTAATCTTTAAATAAAAAGGTAATATATTTCAAAGTGTATATTATTTTATCTAATAATTATATGAAACATATAATTATGATATATTAACATTTTCTTCTAAAGGGCACTGACTTAGATACTATGTCATAACTAGCCTTAATCACATCATAGTATGTCATAACTAGCCTTAATCACACGACGCCATGAAATGATACAATGCTCATATTTCTGTTACTATTGAGAAAATAAAATAACTTAACTACATAAATATACATATGAGAGGAAGAGAGAAAACCTTATTTATTAATATAACTTCTAGATAACTTTATTGTACAAAAATGAATAGTAAGGATCCTGTTTATAAAAGTTTTTTTTTAGTCGTTAAGTAATTTTTAACGGTTAAAATTGATTTCTTCTTTATTAAGAAAAATTAACTGGTTGATTTCTTTCTTACTAAGAAATATCAACAGCTCTGATTAATTTATTTACTATTAAGAAAGATTAATGATTCTGATAGATTTATTTCTCATTAAGCAATTGATTAAATCAACATTATGTTATCAATTGCATCATCAATTTTACTGTATTGCATCATCTAGTTTGTTAGATCGATATTCACATTATTTAATTGTATTTATGATAATTACTAACTTTTTTTTTTTTTTTTGGTGCCAAGATTCTTTTCCTTTCCTTTTTACAACTGTTTTCGTATCCCTTGAGTCATCAACAATCCTAAAGCAATATTTTCCTTGCGTCTTTTTTTTTTCTTTTTCTTGAAAATTTCAGGTGAAAGTTGCCATGAAAAGGTGAATAAAAGGGTGAGACCCCGACCACATAGCCGCACCAGTAAGACCCATATAGCCGCCGCAACCGCGCGGACCAAACAACTTTTAAGACTTCTCGGCCCACTTAAGTTAAAACAAAAATTACAATGGTTCGCTCATTGTATTCAGATTTTACTTTCGGTAGAGGTCGCCGACTAAACAGCTTTCCAACTCGTTTTATTAATTGAAGTCTCCTCCGTTCTATTCCTTTCTTCCTTCTTTTTCCATCATTTTCATTTCTCCATTAATAATTTATTAATTCAACCTCATGAACGCCTCTGTTCTTCTCTTCTTGTAGATCGGTTTGAAGAACGCTCTTTCAAACAAACAAAAAAAAAAAAAAAAAAACAGAAAAAGGAAAAAAACAGAAATTCCTTTGATATCGAAGCTTCTCAGTTCTTCTTCCCTTACCGAGATTCTCCAATGTTTCTATTTCGTGTTTAAGTTGTTGCAGATAGATAGAATTTGGTCTGTTATCGAGGGTTGATTGGGAGAATTGGACCGGAGTGGTTTCCAGTGATTTTTCTTGTGTTTTGTTAGTTCGTTTTTTGTGTTCGGTGAAATGTTCTTCACAGGAGATTCATCGGCTCGTAAGAGAGTCGATTTAGGTGGGAGGAGTTCCAAGGAACGGGACAGGTTGAAGTTTTTGGAGGAGGCGCGGTTGGAGCGGAAGCGGCGGTTAGGGTTACGGCAGCAGAATTCTGCTGCAATGACAATTCAGGTTCTATCGTACCATATATTATTACGATTATTATTTTCGTCTGGATTGTTAGACAATTGTTTCAATGAGTAGCTTATCGTTTTAGGTTTTGATAGTGGTTATGTTCTAGAATTACGAGTAGAAAACTGTTTTCTGGCATCGTTACTTCACCTACCAGTAGAATCAACGCTTCGTAATGGAACATTCATTCTGCTGATTTGTGGTTTCCATGATTTTGGCTGTTGAAGGCATTTTTCATTGATGCGTAGGAAACACCTTAGTTTACTATCATCTGCTGCTCAAATTTCATATTGAGGATTTCTTTAATCAAATTTTTAGTTGTTGTAGTATTCCATACAGTTGAGTTTGTTTATCTGCTCAGTAGTTGTCCCAGTTGGGAACTTGTTATTTGTCCTCAATATATGGGAAACTGGGGTACTAGTTTTCTTTCCTCTATGATTTTATATGTTACATGAGCTTAGTGATTTCTAGTTAATTATATGATTTGAAAGTCTATGAGAGGCTTGGGTGCTATAATAAGTTGGCTTATCACATTGTCCTCAAATGACATTGAAGCAACATTTTGAACTTATGATCAGGTATAAATTCACCTTCTATTGCGCATTTAAAAGATTTAGGTTTGGATGGGAGGATCATTCAATTGCCAGGAAGTATTTCTTTGTAAGATACTGCCTCCATAAGCAAGTTTACATCCAAATACCATTGAAATCAAATTTCAAAAATCTCCCCCTCTATCTCCATATGTGTGTGTGTGTGTGTGTGTGTATCTATGCACATGTATTATTTATTGGTATAATTTGAATATGAAATAATTAGGAAGGAAAGTGAAAGAGTAACCTTCCATATAGTGTTGTTATAGTATAATTTGAATATGAAATAATAATGAAGGAAATTGTTAGAGAAACCTACCAAACAGTGTTATTATAGTATAATTTGAATACAAACTAATTAAGAAGAAAATTGTAAGAGAGACCTGCCAAATAGTGTTGTTAAGGTGTCGCCTAGGTATCTAGCCTCCCGAGCTCTTAGTTGGTAACCTAGGCACACACGAGGGGGTATATATATACATAAATATGTATATATCTTATTGTTCACGTTACTCATTTAGGGCCCACCTCAACATTTGGAGGCTTATTGCGTAGTTTAACTTTTCTGCTTTGACCACATTGCTTCCAAAGAAGAAGATAAGTCTGTTGATCACAGTCAAGTCTATCGAGACTTGAGGGCAGCTGCAATTTTGGAATTGCATTTGCAAACTTAAAGAAGTGAGGGATAACTTAATGACTTTAAAAGTGGAGCAAGTTTGTAGTGGGATGGAAACTCTCTTTATTAAGAGGAGTGAATGAATAACATTTAAAGACGATAAGGTATCACATGAAACGTTAACCATGTGCATGTACCAAGATTATGAGAGAAGGAGCTATTTCACCAACAACTGGTTAGTAAAATTCAAAATAGAAGAAGTGAGGGATGTCTTGTGATGAAATCATTTGATATGTTGGGCAGCATGGCTCGCTATTTTAAAAGTGACATAGAAGACTTTTAGGTGAACCAATTGGTTGGCCTCAATGAGATAGGGAAAAATGATGATGATAATGAGGAAGCTTAAACAATAGTTACGAGTGCGTTTTTGTGAGAAGCATTAGGAGAGATGGAGCAGGAGGTGTCACTTACTGCCAACTTACAATCTTTTGTAGCCCTTTTGTTTTCTATCAGCTACAGACTTGAAGCCAGGAGTTTTAGGGTGATTTTCTTTGCTGTTTTGTGGTACATATGGAAGGAAAAGAATTAATGAACTTTTAGTAATGTATGAAATTGAAGTAGACTAGTGGCCAAAAAAAAAAAAAAAAAAAAAAGAAAAGAAAGAAGTCTATCAAATTAGATGAAGTAAAAATAAAAAATAAAAAAAAGGCTCAATTTCTGATTTGGATGGTGGAGCTAGTTGTGACATTCTATAGGTTACCTTATTAAGTTGGTGATTAAAGAGTGATCAAGATAAAAGTCAAAGAAAAACTTTTTGACAATAAGTATTTAGTGTTCTTTATTTTCTTATATAGTAACTAGTAGTCATAACTATTTTTTAGATTTTGTTAGAATATTTAGAGTCCCTAGGATTTTTATATTTCCTAAGTTTTTAATGCTTGTGTGTCTCAAGAATCATTAATGATTCTCGATCTTTTTGTGTCGTAAGAGTTTATATAAATAGGATTATGATCGTTTGAAGCATTCTACAAAGATAAATATTTGAGTCTTTTCTTCTTTGGGTTTGAGAGATGCAATCCAACCTTTCTTGTGATTCCAAGGACTTCTAGAAGTGATTCTTTGACCATCTATCTCTCTACTATAACCCACTACCTCTACTTTTCATAACTATTTCCAACAAAAAAACTCCAATCTCTCGTATGTTTCTTGCAACTGTATTTCTCTCGACCTTTTTACCCCACATCAGCAATGGGGGTGATGCTGTTTGGGAATCTCAGTTTTTTGGTCTAGCACATGGGTCACTGTCCCAAGTTGGGTCAACACTATTTTGTGTGGCATTGGCCTAGGAACTGGACTCAAGTTTGGCTTGTTTGTAATTCCTTGAGGATCATCTTGCCTCAGGAATCTGTCTTTCCTTTTCTTTTACTGGTTTTCCGGTATTCCCTTTTAATATATGTGCATTCTATATTTGTCGTCTAAAAAAAAAAGGATTGTTTGAGCCTTGGAGATAAAAGTTCCTATGATGTAGCTTGGGAGGGAGAAAAAAA
Source organism: Tinospora cordifolia (assembly GCA_030144865.1). NCBI lineage: Eukaryota > Viridiplantae > Streptophyta > Magnoliopsida > Ranunculales > Menispermaceae > Tinospora > Tinospora cordifolia. Next base: position 26,623 of record JAJIYU010002252.1, on the reverse strand, counting down.
TGAAAATGGAAGATTCATAAATAATTTGAGTTGCCTACTTTTTCTTCCCTTCTGAACTATTTATATGCCCTATCTCTTTTACAAGTCCTACATTTTCAAAAACTGTGGGGAAACCTAGTTTTAGACTATTTGGGAGTGTTGTGCAAATCATTAATACTATATATTTGTTTGAAAAGTCAGTATTGATCCCTTTCCAATTATCTTTGTCATGATGTTTGGGCTTGTAATATACTAATGAGATCTTATAGTGGTGGTACAGTGTCCGTTGATTGTATTGTATTTTTTGCTGAAATTATAGAGAGCTCAGGTTTGTAAGTAAAATTGTAAAAAATGCTTTAGAATCAAGATAATCATGTCTAGACAAGAATTTATGTAATGAAAGTTTAGAAAAGAAACAATACAGGTACAGATCATGAACAGAAAATTGTTAGAACTTCTTGGAATTTTCACCTTGTTTTTTATATATTTTTTGATTTTCTTAATTTTTAATTAATTAATTAAATTTAATACTCAATTCAGCTCAACCGAGATAAGCCTTTTCCTTATTGATTTGTAAATATATGTAAACAAAAAAAATTGTATAAGTTGAAATCCCTCCACTGAAGTTTAGTTAAAAAAAGACCTACATTAGAAAATATGTTGACTGACTTTATTTACTTTTTTGAATCCAAAGTCTTAGAAGGACCAAGTAATGATTTTAAATCTTTAATGGCGCAATGTGCTTAAATAATACAAATATATAAGTTAGGGCTTGTTTGGTCCATGGGATATGATAAGGTTATTTTTATGGGATCGAATTGGATTGAATAGTATAATATTAAACGACTACAAAAATAAACTTAACAAAATAAAAAAATTGCAAAACTCATAGCAATGGATAGAGAAATAAGCTGCCTATTTTGGGCATCACTATTTTGTCTTACTAAAATGGGATAAAACTGAGGATGAGATTATTTTATATCCCATCTTGGTTGGTAGCCATATATGGGATGGGGCTAAAAGTAGTCTTATCCCATCAAATCCCACATGCCAAATATACCCTTAATACTCAATCTTACTTATAATTGAATTACAGATCAATAATAGGATAAAGAGAATAAGATCTAAAAACTCTATGAAAGATTACAAATTATGTTTAAACTTAACATATCCATAAGTCTAGCATCTAATAAATTTATGAAATAATTAGTTGTTCATACTGTGTGCATCAAGTGCCATTTGTATTGCTAATAAGTCATTGTATTTTTATTAATATGATTCATATTTTTAATATGATGCTTGATTTATTGTCTTTGTTCAATCATAAGATAATTTGTAGCTCATACAATGTGCTTTAACAGTTTTTGTATTATAGATCTTTCTTTTAATCGTTAATCAGTTTATAATAATTTAATATGACTAAAGTATATTGCTCTGTCTCATTCTGATGAGTCTTAATGCAAAGTATGGAAGTTGACTAATTACTAGTTGCAGAAATGCTTCAGAGGGAGGAAGGTTGTGGAAGTTGAGCGTTCCAAGATTAGAGAGCAGTTTTACCTTTCTTATGGGGACTGTTGCCAAAAGGTTGAAAGGTAAGCTTGTTTTGTAAATAGCGTTCTTTGATTATTCAAGTACCATATCAATATCCTCAGCTTTTTCTGTTTTTAGTATCTGACTCCGATATTATATCTTTTAATAAAGAAAATTTTGTTGACTTTTGTTCAATGTTTCATATGGCGAACAAGTCTTGTTTTGTTTTATCTTTTGGACTTGATGTATCCTCTACTTATTGTGGTTCTGAAACTTGCTTCTGTCAAAACTTAGGGATTGTTTCAATGCTGATTCAAAGTTCCTCACTCAGTTACTTTTTTTCTTCAACGCACAAAACAAGGATGATTTAGTGATCCTTGTGGAGACGTGCAAATTGCTCCACCAGTTTGGTCAAGTTTCTGGTGGGTGTTTCAGTTTCTTCTTTTGACTTTTCTGTTTGTTCTCTATTTTGTTCAATTAAGCTGTGCAATTCTTTGGAAGCTACTTAATTTGAATTTCATGGATCTTGTCATATACTTTTTGAAATGAAGAACTTATTGGCGAACATTTGATGGATAGCTTGATTGTTCAAACAAAGTAGATTAGATAGACGAGCTTATAATTTTTTTAATTAAAAAAATGACCTATTCATTGAATTTTAATTTGAATTCAGTACTTTTTAACCCAATTAAAAAGGTTTATCTAGTACATGAGGCAAGGATAAAAAATTTGATCTCACCCAGGACTTGGTCAATTGAGAATAAATTCAGGAAACCTTTAGCCGAGGTGAAGAATTTGTATAAGAACTTGCTAAATTTGAAAAAATTCCATATGTTTGTATAGATGTTAAAATATCTAAATTCATTTTATAAGCTCAAAACCAATATAAGTAAACACTTTTGGTGCATAGAGTAACCAGAAATGACCTAAATAAATCATTATCGTTGAGTGGGTTGATGACTTTGATCTCGATCCCTTTTCTATGTTCTTATCTTGTTAGCTTATAAGATTACTTTTAAATATATATATATATATATTGCTTTAGTGGTTGACAAAGTTAAAAATAATGTGTTACTGTTTGTTTTCCTATTGATGTAATAACACACGTTTACTTCTTGGGTATACTCCATCAATTTTTTATTTTTTTTTTGAAAATTTATCTAATTTCATTGAATTTTGAGTCGAATATGTGCTCTCTTTCTTTATAAAATTGAACTGTTTTCAAAGTCTATCAAATTTTATCAAGTGTTTTTTTTTTTTTTTTTTTAAATCTTGTATGACGGTTTTCGCATTGTGGGATTTTGGGAGAGATGAGATATGTAATTTTACCTTCATATTGAAGAAGCTGTTTGTAGATTCAAATTTTTGTAATCTCTATGTTATATGTAGGAGTTATCTGCTTTAAACTGATTCTTTATCAAAAATAAATCCTATGTGGCTAATTCCTACATGGTAATATAACAACTTCAACTGTTTCACCATGGCCCGCCCGTATAAAGTTTGTTGCATGATGACTCAAAATTTTTATTTCATATAACACATTTGTCTTGAAATTCTTTTTATTATGTATTGTGCTGTTAAGGCATAAAGGAAATGCTTAGGCAATAAAAATCAAATAGATCTCTTAGTATAACAACTTCAACTGTTTCACCATGGCCTGGCCATATAAAGTTTGTGGCATGATCACTCAAAATCTTTATTTCATGTTACACATTTATCTTGAAATTCTTTTTATTATATGTTGTACCGTTAAGGCATAAAGGGAATGCTTAGGCAATAAAAATCAAATAGATCTCTTAGTATAGACTTATAGAATTTTTGCATGTAAGGTTATTAGTTTAACTAAAGATTTTGCTACTGAACAAATTTTTACTCTTTCTTCTCAATTTTTGCATGTAAGGTTAAGTTATTTTAACTTTTATGGTTTTGCAACTTAATAAACTTATATCATTTCTTCTCTAAAGAAAAAAAAAGAAGAAGAAAAAAAGAGTGAAAAAAAAAGAAGGAAAGCAACTTAATAGGTATCAAGAAAAGTTCTTTAAGTTTTGTAAATGGTAATATCCAGTCTTCGTAGATTTTACTGGGACATCTTGTCTATTTTTCGGTTACTAATATATTTGTATTTCAAGTTTCCTTTTAAAGAACCCTAGAAGAAAAGAGATGTCATCCTTATTTTTTGGGTACTTGAATAGCAATATATATATATATATATTTTTTTTTTCTTGAACACTTATTTGTTTTTAAGACAAACAATTGTTTGTGCTTTTAGTCTATATTTGTGAATAAAGACGTAAAATGGAAGGAAAGGTTGAGATGTCCTTTTATTGCCTCTAGGTAACGTTTACCTTGACATGATCTGATGTTGACAATATTTGACCTTGTCACAGGGAACTTGGTAAGTCTCTTTGCTGGTGCAGAATATTTGCTGAAGCACTCTGTTGTTGAAAGCAGAGTAAGGAGGCTTGCACATGCATGTGTTCAGGCTGTTCACAGAAATAGGTGAGCTACATGAACCAGCTGGGCTTTATTTGTCTCTCTCACACATGCGCGCACGCGCATGCATGCACGCATGCGTGCGCACACGAACACACACGCACGCACACACACACACACACACACACACACACAAACACACCGTTTGGTTTTCTCCTCTATGATTCTGGAGCAAACAAGCATAAGGATGTGTTTTTGGGTGTTTGTATTGATGAGGTCAACCCTAGATAATGTCTTTATCTGGTGATGCTTCATAAATGATTAAGTTAATGATTCTAGTAATCTATGGCCGCATTATAAGGATGGATAATCTTACTAGAAAGTTATTTTTTTAATCTAAATTGTATTCCATTTTAGCATATAATACGCTTGTTAGTGATAACTTGAGGTTTTTGTTTTGATGGTTTGTGTCCTCTTGAGGATCTCCTTGCACCTATGATGTTTCAAGGTAGCGCACACTTATTTCACCTCTATTTTTCTCAAAAAAAGAGCAAAAACAATTAATTGATATTCCAGCCAAAAAATAAAATTCAAGTCAACACGTTTTAGGTCAGCACTTCTGCAGTGGATTCACAGCAAAAGTATAAAAATACATAAAACCCAAGTTAATACAAGGGACATCCAAAACAAGATGATAAAAGAGGTAGAAAACATACAATTACTGGACCAACTATGATAAACACAAACGAAAGTAGAAAGAAATGATTTAAATTTTGAAGAAAGCAAAGGAAAAACACGAAGATAAACACTGCCGAGTCTTTAACTTCTTTTTTCTTTCAAGTAGTACTACCAAATAAATTCCTAGAAGAAAACAGAAATAACTTATTGTAACTTCATTGCTCCAAATTGTCTTTTTTCCTCCAATCTTCATTCGTCAACCATGATCAAGTCTTTCTATCTTCACTTGGTCATGATTTTGACGAATTTCTCATTGTTGATGTCTTCATCACCTTCCTCATTGGCCTCGCAGATCATTCCATCCACCTCTTCACCAGTAAGTTTCTTTCAGAGGTCCGTCATGACATGACACAGCTCTGCTGCAAAGATAAAGCCATTCTGATCCTTGTCAAACACACAGAAAGCTTCCTTGAGCTCCTCGTCCAAGTTTGTGCCCTTTATCTTCTGGGTCGTGAGGTTGAGGAACTCTGGGAATTCAGTTGTTCCATTTCCATAAGCATCGACCTTGTTGGTCATGTCCTGGAGCTTGGCTTCTGTTGGATTCTGTCGCAAAGACCACATCACTGTCCCTAGCTCCTTAGTTGTGATGCAACTGTCTCCATTCTTGTCGAACAAAATATTCCTTGAACACGAAGATCTGATCATCGGTGAGCTGATCTGCCATGTCTTCCTTCAAATCTCCAAACAGTGCATTTTCCGCACAATCAGGGTTTTACACAAGAGAAGACGTTTTGCTAATGCTTCTACAATGACACTTCCTATTATACCTTTATATTTGAAATTTAGAGCACAACAACTCATGCATGTGCCTTGGTGTGTCTTACTGCCTCTCTTTTTTGCTCTTTCTCTCTCTTATTTGTTTATTTATATAATTTAAACCATTTAAACATTAAATAAAAATTTTGTATTACATATTTTTCTCTTTTCTCTTTACATAAATTTAACCAAAAAAGCAAAGGAAACTAGTGTTGTGCTAATATTGCAACTTCTTTTTGGATTAGATGGGTGCTCTTTTTTATTGTACTGTTGTCCTTTGTGCCATTTGTTATTGCTATTACTCTTAGTTTAGGTAACTTTTTTTTGTTCTTAACAAAATTTTGTTTTGTTTCTGCAAAAAAGTCATATAAACTATTAGCATTATTGATATACAATTCAACTTTTCATGATTTATGCACATTAGGTTTTAGGGTTAATTCAAATATGTACATCTCTTTGCTCTTTCTGCCTCAAGCATTAGAGTGCTTTATAGTCTTCACTGTGTCTTGAATTATGCTTAAAAGAATGACACATAGTAGTCAAAATTGCGATGCAAATTGCTTAATTATTCAATTCAATCCAAAATGATTAAAATTGGATTCATGAATCCCATACTTGCGAATTGTATTGATTTGAACTGTAAGTGTGTCAGTCTGAATCGAAAGTGAATTAGTAATGAATAGCTAGTTGAATCTAGGGGTGTGCAACCTGGTTTGGTTCATTTTCTGTTGATTGGACTATAATTGGTCATCTTGCAATAATCACGTTAAAAGAAATTTTACAGAAAAATTAAAGAGAAAACCCCACAAAAACATCTCATTAACAGAAAAATTGGGAAAGTACAAAGAAATAAAAAAGAAATAAGATCTCATATCCTCAACGTTGTGGCACTTGTGACTTTAGAATCTATCCTGCATGTCCAAAACAAAAAAGAGTTGATTAGGCATAAAACATGAGTGTAAAGATGTGCCAGTCTACATACTTTGCTTCTTATGGTCAGAACAAGAGAAGAAGAAGAAGAAGAAGAAGAAAAAGGAGGAGAAGAAGAAGAGTGGAATGAACCAGAAAAGAGATGAAAGGCATTGTGGAGACTGAGCTAGAAGATGATAGATATTGGCATTGAGTGGAAATTGTTGTTGTGCGTTGTTGGGGTTGCAATGATTTTCTCAGGGTTAAAAACTAAAATTATTAGGGCTACTAGAAAATTTACTATATTACCCTTTATTTGGTTTGGTTCAGGTTAACTTTGGTTTTAAATGCATATCTGAAAACAATTTACTTTGAATTCACAATTTTGTGTACCATGGAATAGCATGATGATGAATACTGATCGAACGCAAGACAATCTACCACGGACAAGCTTGTGTGGGTAGTGGTTACACCCGTTGTTGACACATGATAATTGTGGACTGGGGACAGATTATACCCATCGGTTACACCCGTTGTTGACACATAATAATTGTGGACTGGAGACAGATTATACCCATCGAAAGACTTTTTAGCTGAGATATCCTCCCTGGTTCACATTCCACCTTACTTCCTTTCGGTGATTATTTCTCCTACTTTGGTGCTCTTACTGTCATTTCTATCATCACTTTGGCTCCCAAAAAAAAAAAAAAAAAAAAAAAAAAAAAAAACTATGTCAATTGTCGTGTTTAACTTTTCTCTTTTCAAGGAACATATTGGGTTCTGTCAAATGTTTTATCTTGTGTATCGTGACTTCTGAGGCTTCTTCAATTGATTCAGAAATTTCTCTTTGAATGATGGTTTTGCAATTGCACCTTTACTTGCAGGAATCAGTTGAAGAATCAACTTTTTTTGTCATCCAAGTTCTCATCTACGCCAGCTGTTGCCTTGCTTGAGACAGTAGTTATCTTGACAGATCCCAAGCTTCCATGGGCTTGCAAAGTGGTTAACTATTTATCAAAAACATGTTCTTTTGCATTGTTGAGAGATATTGTGAATACTGCAAATGTAAGCATTGATCTTTTAAAGATTTTGGATTTCTGTTATTTTTCAGTGTAATCATCGTTATTTCTCTTTGTAATTGGTAATCAAATCCTGGAAAATAGTGGATTAAGCTTCTTGAGAGATTTAGGTTTCATTTGGTTTACAATTGAAAAATAGTTTCTGAAAGTACCCAACCTCATTTTAATTTGGGTGAATGCCAACCTATTTTCTAAAGAATGCATTCCATTTAAGTTCTGTTTGGAACATTTGTGGTCTCAGTGTGTGATGGTCATTGTGCTTTGCCTTTTTACCTTTTCGAAGTTTTTCAAAATTTTACTAAGAGTGATGGCCACTATGCTGGTAAACCAACACAAGAGGAAAACACACCCAAAAGAAGGGAAGAAGTGGACATTGTATGGCAATAATTCAGTTCTAGAACTTGTTTGACTTATCTGATATCCATTTGGTCTTCTTAGTTTGTCTTTTTTTTTTTTTTTTTTTTTTTTTTGCATATAGATGTCCAGTGATAAATTTATTGTTCTATGTTTTCACCTGCAGCAAAGTGTGAATGGTCGAGATGTAAGAGATGGCTTGTCTTCATTGGAGCATGTCCTTATGGTAACTGCTTCTCACATCGGCAAAAATCAATGTGTCTGTCCAAGTGTTGATCCACTGTGGAGTTGTCCCTCTCAAATTCTTTCTATTCCTTTTCTGTGGAGGAGTTTCCCATTTCTAAAAGAGGTGCTTTTCTGTCAAGAAATTTTATTGTTTGGTCTGGTTGGAGTGTTTTTTTTTTGTAGCTTCATAACTAAAGAAGTCAATTTGAGCAGGAGCTGGGAAAAATGATATTCCTGTAAATTAATTTTGAAATGTCTTTTATCTGTGCTTAAAGGTGCATTTCATGCCACAGAGGGATAAAACATCCCAAAAATAAATTAAGCTAAAAGAAGAAGAAGAAAGTTGCATGGGTCATGTACAGCCTTGTTGTTACTTGCGTTGTTATTTTTTTGGGTCCTTCGTTTAGCCTTTTGTAGATGCCTATATGGATGGTTGCCTTCAGTTCATCAGATGGAGATGGAGTTGTTGCTTTTACAGCATTACATCTCTTCTTCTGGAGCAATGGAGATTAATCTTGACTTGCAGCCAAATTATCCTTAAGAAAATAGAAATTTGTGGCTAGATGAGTCTGATATCAGATGATTTGCACACTTATGCCGCCTAGCCTGAAGTGGCAACGTCCCCTAGGCGTCTCCTTGACTCCTTGACAATAAAATTTATTTATTATATTTAACAGTGTTACTTGCTTAGTTGCTTATACTGCATAAACTCTCTTCTTAATTTTTTTTTTGAAACAGAAATTCATATATATTAAATATAAAAGATAAGTACAACGTGCCGGATGAGGTATCTGGACTTTACAGATCAATACAACATTCAATAGATTGTAAAATATTTCTCCCTTTACATAACCAATCTCCAAACGAGTACCCTATGCCTAATTTAGTATGACTAATCCATGTAGCAAAAAGGCTGTTTGATCGTTCTCATAGCATCCTTGCCATCTTCCTTTTATTAGAGAAAATCTTAGAGTTCCTCTCCTCCCACATAGGATACCAAACAACAGCCAAGATGATTTTCCAGTATGGCTTGAGTTTTGGAGAGATATTAGCATCTGGTATATGAAAAAGATTATCAGCTACAGGGAAGACAAAACTAGTGTTGATTTGATTCCATTCTCTCCATAAGAACTTCACCGAATCACACTCAACTAGCAGATGGCTAGTTGTTTCTCCTTTATTTTAGGATTGTCTTTTTTTTTTTTTTTTTTTTTTTTGAGCAGAAACTAAAAGATTATATTATATTAATAAAAGTTTAAGTACATTGTCAGCTGAGAAATCCAACAAGAAAGCAAAATACAAAGATTACAATGATTGTAGAATGTTTCTCCCATTCTCCAACCATTTCCCAAAAGATAGTCCCAAAGAGAGTTTAGAATTAGAGTCCATGAGGCAAACAAAGTGTTGGATCTCTCCCATATCATGTGGATTTCTCTTTTCTTCTCCTTGAACATCCTAGAGCTACTTTCGTCCCACACCGTATACCAAATTGCTGCCATAAGAACTCTCCAGTATTGTCTTATTCTAGACAGATTTCCATTTGTTGTCCCTAGGTTCATATCTGAATCAGTTGGAGGATTGATTCTTGGGTTCAGCTGTGACCATTTCTGCTAGATTGTGATGATCACATTGCATTGCATGAAGAGATGTGAGCTGTCCACGTTCTCCCTGCACATGAGGCAAATAGAAGGGTTTAGATAATAGTTGGGAAGACGTTTTTGAAGATTTTCTCCTGTTTTCAGTTTGCCTAGACTCCATTGCCATAGAAATAATTTCACTTTCAGAGGTACTTTTATGTTCAGATAAGAAGAGAAGAGTTTGCTGTTGCTTCCAAATTCTCTTGTAAGATCCTTTCCATAAAGGATTTCACTGTGAAATAATTCTCCTTTCCTCCGTCCCAAACTGTCCTGTCTTCCCCTCCCTCTTCATTCTAATGGAATTCTTGAAGATCATTTAAAAGCTGCCCCAATTCCTCCATCCGGTACTCCCCAATGTTCCCCCCTATGTGAAGATTCCATCCGCCTTGCCCTCCTATGTCCCTATCGTTTGTGGTCTTGAACTGAGAAATGACTGCCTCATGTTTGTTTGAAATTCTGAATATGTTGGGGTATTTGTCCTTTAACTTTATTCGACTACACCATTTCTCTTTCCAAAATGCTGCACAGTTTCCTTGTCATATTTTCCAGCTAATGTAGGGGCGAATTTTCTCATATAGACTATGGACTGTTTTCCTAGGGGATTTGTGGCTACTATTTCTGTTTTGATCCGCCTCTCTCCCAAAGCTTTCCTACCATGAATTCTTTGGATCACCTTCACCCACATTGAGTTTGGCTGCTCCATCATTTTCCATATCCATTTCCCTCTCAGAGACATATTTTTTGCTTGAAGGCCTCCTATGCCCAACCCTCCTTTTTCTATGGGTCTACAAACTTGCGCCCAGCTGACCATGTTTATTTTCGATTCAGCATCTTCATTCTTCCTTAGGAAATTCCTCATCTGATTTTTCAGGATATTAGCCACCGTTTTTGGAAGTTTAAACAGGGACATGTAGTAGGTTGGCAATGCTTCCAAGACTGATTTTAGGAGCAACATTCTTCCCCCTCTAGAGAGGTAGCTTTTCTTTCACCCCACAGCTCTTCTTTTCACAATTTGAATCACGGGATCCCAGAATCCTATCTTGTAAGGATTTCCTCCTAGAGGCATTCCCAAATACATCATAGGCCATTCCCCTTGGCCTATTTGCAACAGAGCAATCAGGCTGTTAACTTCCTCCTTTTTCATGTTGATCCCCAACAATTGACTTTTTGTACCATTTATTTTTAGTCCTGACAGGAAGCAGAATGTCTGCAACACCTTCCACATTGTTTGAACTTCCTCCCTACTGTTTTTCATGAATATAAGACAATCATTTGCAAACAGTACGTGAGTTAGTTGAAATTTGTCCTTGCCTACCAACATGCCTTTAATTGTCCTTGACTGTGAGGCCTTTTCCAGAATTCTTGTGAAGCTGTCTGCCACAATGGTGTAGAGGAATAGACTTGATGGATGCATATGGGCCTTTTTTTTTTTTTAATTCAAAAGATGGGAGATTGGCTTTGATTAGATCAGTCCTACTTGCAATCCCATCCTACTTCCTTTCTCTTTTCAAGATTCTGAGTGGAGTGGCTTTTTAATCGAGAGGAAAATTAAACAGTTATTTTGGGCAGGAAGGAGAAATGAATATAGTATGAGGAATTTTGTTAACCGGAAGACAGTGCAAAGGAACCTATGGAGGAAGGAGGGCTTGACGTAGGAAATATTTGAGGAAGGAACATCGCCTCATGTGTGAAATGGTTAGGGAGGTTATTTAGGACCAATAGTCTTTTTGGCTAATGGTGATCACAAGTTGGATTGCAGAATGAATTTCATTGGAGGGGGCAATAGAAACAGGTATCCTAGGAGGTCAACATACAGTGGTTCTGGGAAATTTTTGGCATCCTTGGCTCATTTGGTTTCTCCTTTCATTTCAATAACCACTGGAAATGGTAAGTCCTTCCTGTTTGGAGAAGATGGTTGGCTTGCTTCTGATTGTTTGTTGTAACATTCCGATTATCTGCAGATTGTAATCCTTTTAAAACTGTCCTATTTGCAACTTTCTATCCCATGATGCTTCTCTAGCCTATTACTGTTAATCTTCTTCATTTGTTCCTTGGAACCTCCATTTTTCTAGAGCCTTATGCAATAGGGTAAATGAAGAATCATAAACATACTCGTTTGCTTGGCCAGGTGAGATTAACTCTACCACCTGAATTGGTCCCTTGTGCGGAATGGTATGTTTTCTTGTAAAACCATTCATACATCCCTTAATAATTGGTCCTCCCCATTCAAGGTCCTCCTTGCACCTATTAAATGGCCTTCATATTTACCATCTACGGTTTAAGTGTTTGGTTGGAGTTTGGCGCACTGTTTTCTTGACACAAAGGATAAATTACAAAGAATGACTCACTAATGTGGCTATTTCTCCCCACTGCTGCATCTTTTGTCTTCAGCGAACATATTTCTCATTCCCCAATCATGGGGGATTGTTTCTCCTTATCTTAAGAGTACCACTGTACTGGTAAAAAGCCAGCGATGATTGCTTCCTCTTTGGGTCATATGGTTGGAAAGGAATGATAGGGTATTCCTTGGGAGATCAAGATTTGCTGTCCAACCGTGGGAGAACATAATGCATATGGCTAATTCCTGACTTCATGCCGCCAATTTGGCGCAAAGCACTCCTATTATTGATTGGGTTGTTGTCTGGGCCACTGTTTGTGCTGCATTTAGTGTGATATCTGACTTTTATTTGTATCTTGGGGCTCCAAGATTACGTAGCAGCAGAAATAGGTGCATTTGCAAAACAATATTGGTTTTAAAATCTGTTTCAGTTGTAACCTTAATGCAGTGTTCTTGTTTTTGTTGCTTTAGAATACTGTTCTGATGAAAGTAATATTTTTTTTCTGTTCCAGGTGTTTGTAACGCAGGGCCTGACTGAACATTACATTAATCAGATGGCAATATATGTGCATAATCATGCCATTGCTCTTCCAGATGATTTGTCAAATGGATTTCCTGGATATGCTTGCCTTCTAGGAAATTTGCTGGAAATTGCGGGAATCTCTTTTTCTCAACCCAGTTGTTCATTTGACATGGTAAGAAAACAAAGCAAGTTCTTTGTTGTTTCTAATTCAATGGAGGCATATGCATGAAGCTGACCTTGGGTAGTTCGGGAAGGCTGAGTTGAGTTGAAAAAAAGAAAAAGGCAACTTGCATAATGGGATAGAAGTGTGACATGAGATTCAAACTTATGCCATTGTTCAAGCTTTGCAGTCACATATCTAACGATATGAAGATTAATATAACCATACGTTTTCGATTTTCATACTGACATCCATAAACTTTTTGAACCACCTGCCTTGAGTATGATTAGGCGATTTAGTTGGAAATGACCTAGGCTGTGGACTAACTGTTGCCTAGATTTGAATGGTATGACTTACCGAAATGAATTCTAAATCATGCAATTTGCCATTTTAGTGGTGATTCTGGCTCCTGTAGTTGTTGCCTCTAGAAGGCTTGATTCAAATCTTATGGCAAGTTGGTGCCCTTAAGAGATTTTGGTGCGAGGATAGGGAGGTTCAATTATGTCTCAAGTGACTAGTTGGAATGCTTTTTTTTTTTTTTTTTTTTTTTTTTTCCTTTCAAAAAAAGTCAGGAGAAAAGGAGGGAGTGGAAGAAACTTGAAATACTACCAGAAGAAGAAAATGCAATGGTATCATAGTAAATTTAAATGTTAGGGGGATTAAATTGGTTCGAATGGATTAGGGACTGAAGTAATATACCATATGAAGTGTAAGCTGGTATTTATGGCGATACATGTAATGTGGGGATAACTCATCCCATTTGCTGATGTATTTTGATCAAAATTACCATAATATATATATATATATATATAGTTTTACATTTTCTTTTGAAAGGAAAGAAAAAAAAAAAAAACTAAAATGCTTCAATACTCTATCACTAATATCAAATTGAAAATAGACTTGGAAATTCAAGACTAGATAATGAATTAAAAAATAAATCAAATTCCTTTTTCTTTTTTTTTTAATCTTTTGATCTCATAAAAAAGGAAAAATTAAAAAAAAAAACTTTACTAAAAATGTGAATATAACCATGAAAAAGTGTTAAAAAATCTTGATGCTTTAATCTAATGTACAGGGTAAATTTACTTTGGTTTCTCATTTTCCTGATAAAATTTGTCCACCTTTATGGATAAACTTAATTGTTTTCTTTGAGAGCTCATTCTGTTCCATATCCAATAACACATTAACTTTGCTGGCTATTAACTTTTTATTCTTCGATATATATCAGGCTATTGACTTTGCAACTGTTGTGGCATTTCTGTTGGAGGCTTTGCCACCCATGAGCTCCAAGAGTAGAGACAATGAAGAAAGTATGTCTTCTCTATGATATACTGGAGTATTTGTGAGCATTTATTATTAACTGTCATATTGGCTCTTAAAAATCAAAATTCGAGCCATCCTTAGGACATTTTCTGTGAAATAAAATGCTAATATGCGTCTCTGCTTTTGCTGTTAAAACTTCTTTGACTTTTTCATTGAGTTTCTGTTAATGTTGTTAATAGACTCAACATTGAATGAGGATGAGATGGTTGTTGACGAAGAAAGCCTAGAACTCTCTCCTTTGAACAATGAATTGGAACGACAAATCTCAAATGCACTTGATCCTCGCCTTCTTCAGCAATTGGTATGCAATTATGAAACTTGCACGCGCATTGTTCATTACAAAAAATGATTCTTGCTTTTGGTACTAGTTACAATTTAAATTCTCTATTTGATTTTGAATTGAAATACATTATTTGGATAGGTAACTACTCTATTTGGAGGCACTTCACTCCTTAAGGGCCAATACAACAGTGGGTTGTCACCTAAAAAAGAGGTTGCAGCTGTTGGGGCAGTTTGTACTTTACTACACATAATATTCAATACTTTACCTGTCGAGCGCATTATGACTGGACTAGCTTACAGAACTGAGCTTGTTCCTGTGCTTTGGAAGTTTATGAAACAATGCCATGAAAAGCAACAATGGCCATCTTTGTCTGAGCTAACCGTAAATCTGTCTGGAGATGCCCCTGGTTGGCTGTTACCTTTATCTGTTTTCTGTCCCATATACAAGTGAGTAACCAAGCATGGACTTTGGTCAGTTTCTTTTCAAGGGTCCCTTCCTGCGTTGCCCCATCTCTCATAGAAACACACATATTACAAAATGCTTTTATGTAGTAGGTTGAGAGAGATAGAGAAAAGAATTTGAATAGTCATCCTTTTTCATAACTTCTAAACCATTGCTATGATTGTTGTGGTACGCCAGGCATATGCTTATGATAATCGACAATGAAGAGTTTTATGAGCAGGAGAAACCACTTTCTTTAAAGGATATTAAAAGCTTGATTATTATTCTGAGACAGGTAATTACTTGTTTAGGGCAAGCAGTTTCTTGTACTTAATCTGCAGAAAACACGGTAACTTCTTTATTCTTAATAGCTCTCGTATGATTTTATGAATCTGGTAATAGTAAAAAGACGTTTTTATTCTGGATTGGTTAGCTAATAGGTCTCCATTGTAGCTTGTGAGAGACCAGAGTTGTTGATAATGAGTGGAAATGATGTTTTACTGTCTGAAAGCACTTTTTACTCCCTCTTCTCAGGCCTTGTGGCAGCTCCTTTGGATTTCTCCATTGTAGCTTGTGAGAGACCAGAGTTGTCGATAATGAGTGGAAATGATGTTTTACTGTCTGAAAGCACTTTTTACTCCCTTTTCACAGGCCTTGTGGCAGCTCCTTTGGATTTTTCCTGCAAAAACTCCTAGCTTGGGAAAACCTGCAATTATTCTTGCAAACTCTAAGAGGCTCTCTTTAGATATCGTCCAACATAGAGCTGGCATTGTGACATCAGAGCTTCTCATGCAGGTAGAATTTAAAAATTTGCTCAATTTAATGGCTTTCGTATATTTTTAACAAAAAATATGGATCATTAATCTGCATATTATGCTTCTCTATTATATGTTATTTTGTTTATTTTCACTGTAGTCTCTTCTATAAATATGTATGATTTTGATTCAGTTGCAAGACTGGAATAATAGACGTCAATTTACATCACATGAGGACTTCCATGCTCAGGAAGCAGTTGATGAGCGCTTCATTTCTCAGGTAAATCATGTAGTGAGCATCTTTTTGCTGTTGTCACCATTTTCATAAATATTTCATAAATACTGCAAGTTCTAAAGCTTTCATATTTCAGGCTGCAACTGAAAATACCAGAGCGTATGACATATTGGGACAAGCTCCCTTTTTGGTGCCATTTACCAGCAGGGTTAAAATATTCACTGTGAGTGACCTGTTAATCACAATTCCTTTCAGTAGCTGTTCCACCTTCTTTACTGGAGGAAAAAAAAGATTTTGTGGTATCTTGAGAATTATTTGCCTAACAAGTATATCCCTTCATCTAGATTTTTGTGGCACATTGTTATGTAGTTGTCTGTCTAACATATTTATGTGATTCATTGCAATGCTTTTGTCAGCTATCAATATTTGTCATGACCTAGTTTTTGTGATATATTTTAACAGTCACAGTTAAGGGCCGCAAGGCAAAGACATGGGATTCATGTTGCTCTCACTAGGAATCGATTTGTAATTAGACGGGATCGAATATTTGAAGATGCTTTTAAGCAGTTGAGTGCAATGTCTGAAGAGGATCTGCGAGGACCGGTATGGCTGTAGATCTTCTCCATTAACATTATTTATACTCTTTGTATCCTCCATTTGCCAATTACAATGAGAAATTTCTAGGATGACGTCATGAACAGTACTCATACTACAGTTTAATTTATAATTTGCCTCAACCAAAGAAAGGCCAGAAAACCTTGCATGTAAACCCTGACTTATGGTCTCTGTTTCTTTTCAGATTCGAGTGACGTTTGTTAATGAATTTGGGGTAGAGGAAGCTGGAATTGATGGTGGTGGGATTTTTAAAGATTTCATGGAGGGCATCACTAAAGCAGCTTTTGATGTGCAATATGGGCTATTTAAGGTTGTTTATTTAAAGAAAATACTTGCGTATTATTTTAAATCCATCTACATCTCCTGCGTGCGTCTAGTCATATACACTTGTATATACAGAAATACAATCACATGCATGCAATGACCATATTGCGTAAAGTTGGCTGACAATTGGTAAGGATTATCTGCTTTTCATGATGCATATTTAAATTTAGAGTTCTATTAAATAAGTCTTCATGGTTTGGAGAATCATTGGTCCAAAATTTATCAGCTTCTGTTACTCATCATTTGATAACATGTTTAAATGTAACTGCTAATTTGTATTCATGACGATTTTGGTGAAGTTCTCTGTTATCAACATGAACAAATGGGCAAGATTGAAAAGACAACGTTTAATTGTTAAGTATCAAGTATCAACCAAATCTATCTCCCACCTCTTCCCTCTCTCTCTCTCTCTGCGTCTCTTACCCCCCTCTCTCTCTAGGTCTCTTGCCCTCCTCTCTCTCTCAGTGTCTCTTCCTCTCTCTCTATGTCTCTCGCTCCCACCTCTCTTCAACGACTCCCTCTCTTTGTTGAACTCTCTCTCTCTCTCTCTCTCTCTTTCGCTCTCTTTGTTTCTCTCGTAATTGTTGGCAAATCTCTCTTTCCTCTCGTAATTGTTTGCAAATCTCTCTTTCCTCTCGTCTGCAACTCTCTGTTGAGCTCTTGCTTGCAATTGTCTATCGAGTTCTCTCTCTCTCTCTCTCTCTCTCTCTTTCTCTCTCTCTCCATTCTCTTTGTCTATTCTCTCTCTTGACTCTCTCTGTAGCGAGCTCTCGTTTGCCATGTCGGTCTCGGATAACTCATGACGATTTTGACGAATAATTTTTTTTCTTTTTTTCACTTAATTTTATATTTTTTGGGAAAATTCTTTTTTGTTTTTTAAATTTTCTTTGGTGATTTTGTTCTTTCTTTTGTTTTTTAAAATTGCAGAACTATGCGTGTTAATTGTTATTGTGTTATGTGTAAACTAGTTTGTTATTTTGTTATGTGTATTATTAAATATAAAATTGCAAATAAGTAGAATTATAAAATTAAATATTAAATAATATATTTATTTATTTTAAGATATATATATATATACAATAAATGACCAATAAATAAATTATTAATTCTTTAGGGACCTCTAAATGATTATTTTATGGTCTGCCTTAAATCCGCCTAGGCGCCGCCTCTTAGATTGCCTTACCGCCTTGACAACACTGGAAAATAATATGCTATCAGCACTCAATCTTGTTCATTTGTTAGGTTGTTGTAAGTCATGCTTTCTATTATACATATATACATATTTAATGGAGCAAAGATGGGTTAGGGGTTTTGGGGACTTCTTTACCTCATTGCTTCTTTTCAGATGGGTAAGTAAGCTGACAATTGTTTATAAAGCTTCTCATGAAGACATCTTGGGTAGTTGTTTTGTAAATTACTTCAAGATTCTTTCCTACGTTCTTCTTCTATTTTAGTATTCTATGTACAGAATTAAAATGAGAACTTTTGGAGATAGCAGGTGTTGCTCTCAACATAAGACGAGAGAGCTGTAGTCTAGCAGAGTGATATCTTGATTCTTTGTGCTATCTGTGGAGGGTGATAGTGACTTATATAACATTGGGTATTTATATAAAAGAAAGATATAAGTACTGTTAATATAATGGAAGATTTGTCTTGAATCTTAATAGAGTATAGAGAAGGAAGTGGATTCATACAGTGAATCTGATGTAGTTTGTAGAAGTTTAATTGTGTTGATCATGGATGATCTTATGCTCGTTCCATAAATTACTGCCGTAATAGTACCTCCCTTTCAAACGAAATACTAAAAAGTACGTTGCTTTGGATTAGTCCACGTAAACTGTCCAAAGGTTACTCTTTAGTGGACTGGTTGGAAGATTGAACCCCAATTTTGTACGGTCCTTGTTGGGATTGGGTCCCTTTGGGTTCTCTTTTTGATATTTCAGCTTTATACAGTTTTACACATTGATCAATATGATATATCTTTCTGTTTCTGAACCTCTCCTCTTCCCCAACCCCAATATTGATAAATACCTCTATACTTGAACCATCTTGTCATATCTTTGAGTAACATCTTTCCTCCCTCCCTCCCTCCCTCTCTCTCTCTCTCTCTCTCTCTCTCTCTCTCTCTCTATCTCTTTATCTACATGTAATTATTATTTTCAGGTGTTGAGCTTGTGCACTAGATTGGTTTGTTTTACTAAAAGGTTTTTCTTTCTTTCTTTCTTATTATTTATTTAAATGTTGGCACATTTCTTAATCACCTAGGAGTTAGGATTTGTTTATGTTTTTTATTTGGCCATAACCTTTGATCATGTGTTAGTAGTTTATTTGTTTCAGTTTTAAGGTGGATTCCAACGTGCTTAACAATCTTTTAAGTTTTTTTTTCCTTTCTTAATTTAGTGTTCATATTCAAACAACAAACATGTGCTACAAGATCCTGCACCAACTAAATATTACTTCATTGTTGAATAATTGTTTTTCTTTCAGCTTATTTTTCTCATTTGTTTCCAACATTCTTTTGGAATTTCATTGACAGGAAACAGCTGATCACCTTCTATATCCAAACCCTGGATCAGGATTGGTGCATGAACAGCATCTCCAGTTCTTTCATTTTCTTGGTAGTATTCTGGGAAAGGTATTATGTCTCCTATTTTGCTTGCTCTGAAAGTGTTATTCTGTTCATCAACATGTTTTGCTATTTTCAAAATTTTGGTTTACTTCAATACCTACATATGAGCTTGCATCCAGAAGGTCTTGAATGCTGGTAATTGATCTTTAGCCTTTCATTTCATGATTTCATTATCATCACTGTCATCGATGTTGGTTTGGATGAGATATTACATTTGTGTGACTATCTGATGAAACCCTCTACTTCCTTTTATTTCCTTGTAGGCAATGTTTGAAGGAATTCTTGTTGATATACCATTTGCAACATTCTTCTTGAGTAAACTAAAACAAAAGTAAGTTGTAATGGGCTTCTTGTCCTCCAAACTTTTTGCTTTTTTCCCTATATTATTTTCGTATATTCTTATCAAATAAAAATAATATTATACTGTCTCTTGCAATTTTGACTGACGGATGTTGGTGCATTTTGTTAAGTGCAATTATAATTATGGCACTGTTTAATTTGTGGCTTTTTATTTCTTAAAATTTAACAAAACTCCACAGGGTTCTTTGGACCCTTGTATGGCTGATTCTCGGTGAGGGTGATTTCTCATTATCACAGCCACGTGGATTTTTTGGTTCTTTTTTTTAGCAGAAATAAAGGTGATTTTTAATTTATTAAATATCCTGTTTCAAGATAAGTAAACCTTGGAGAATCATGTTGTACAAAGTCAAAATTGGGAATTCCCAACTCAAACAAAAACTTAATTCTGTATCGACATTCCCTGGTTTTGAAGTAAGGTTACACATCATTCTTATGATGTAGACATCTATCCCACCCCAAATTCCAGTTTTGAAGCATGAAACCTAAACTTCATTTTTAAACAATCCCAAGAGCTAGCCACGAGCTTTATGGCATCGGGCAGTTGTTCCTGTTTCTTTTCCAGGTTCGTGAATATTCTATTTTTCTCTCCAACCATAGCAATCATAAAAGTTGCGTGTAGATGTTTGGTCTTGAAGTCTAAACTAAATAATGGCAAGAGTATATCCTTGCTCTTAAGCTGAACTTTTATTTCTTTTGTATTTCTCTTTTAAGTAGAATTCAAGCTTTGAATTTAAAGGTCTCTCACTTTATAAAATTTACACTTCAGTGACAAGATGGAGGAGATCCCATATTCACAAGCGTACTTGGGGCTCTGCAGTAACTAAATCCATTTATACTCAATTGTTTTTAATTTATTTTTGAGCAGAAGCAAATGATAATTATACTGAAATCAGCAAAATACATAGGGTACTATTGATACTCGAGAACAGTTTTTTTTTTTTTTTTGGACGAGGAACAAGAATATGTTGTAGTAGTTTAGATGCAAACAAGCATCAGTCATTATACTGAATTATGCTGATCATGATTCCAAGAGTGGAATTGTCATAAGATGGAGCTTCCCTTTATGAAAGTGTACTGCTTTTCACTGATGAGTGTACGTAGCAATGCAAGACTTATCCATTCTATGATATCACAATTCATTTGATGATGTGATGATATCATTAAATGAGTTTTTTTTTTTTTTTTTGGAAAAGAAACTAGAAATTATATATATAGATAGAAGATGGACAAGAGGTCCGAACGCGCGGAAACACTTACAAAAAAGATTGCAAAATGGATGACCACCTCCTCATCCAATCTCTAAAAGAGTATCCACCTTTCCATTTAGAACAAGAGGTCCACAAAACAAAAAGATAATTGGATCTATTTACAATACTGTTTATATCTACTAACTGTCCCCTAAAGATACAATTGTTCCTAGACTCCCAGATAGCCGCCCAAATAGCAAAACGAATGAGAAGCCAATATCGCCGCAGTCTTAGGGGGGTTGCTTCCAGGCTGGACAGGATGAGTGAGGTCTCCTGCGGAGTTGGTGGAACTGGCAAGAAATAACGCCACGCTTCCCATACAACTTTTAGCGCTCCGCAGTTCCAGAAAAGATGGTGCACATCATCTGTAACACCTCTGCACAAACAACACTAAGAAGGTGAGATGCACCAGTTAGACACTTTATACTGAAATTGGATAGAACTATTTAATTTGCCTAAGGTAACAAGCCAAGCCAGAATTTTAGTTTTAATAGGCATCGGGGTCTTCCATATAGGATCAAATATGCTCCTGTACTCCACGCCTGCTCAGCAGAGAAAGCGTCATAGCAGGATTTAACTGAGAAGGTTCCCTTGTCCTCTTCCTGCCATCTCCAAGTGTCTTCGTTGTCTCTAAACTGCAGCTGGTCTAACCTCTGTAATATGAGTGTGAGATCCTCGATCTCGTCATCTTTCAAAGCTTGTCGAAAGTTAAAAGTTCCAACTGCGAGTAGTATTTGGGACCTCTTGAGTCCTTCAGCTGATATAAAGTCACCGAAGAATAGGGGATCAGTCTGAACAATCTTGGGAACTCCTCCTTCAATGTAAGGTTTCCACTCCACGCGTCTTCCCCCGCCCTGATCTTCTTTCCATTGTCCAATCTCCACTGAATTTGATTCATAAATCTCGGATATATAGAATAGATAAATTTCCAAGGTGATTGCCCAGTTGATCTATTCTTGAGACTCGCCACCATACCATTATGAGAGGAGCCGTGAATATTGGTGACGATCTTGCCCCATAAAGAAGTTTGCTCTGTCGAGAAACGCCATAGCCATTTGCTCGCAAGGGCAAGATTTCTGTATTTAAGTGTACCAACTGCCAAACCTCTGCTGTCCTTTTGGAGGCAGATTTTGTTCCAGCTGACCAACATTTGGGCCTTCTCGACGTTCTCTAGTTTCCAAAAGAAACGCCTGACGCACCTTTCGATCTCCTTCTGCACAGCGACTGACATATGAAAGATGGACATATAATATGATGGGACAGCCTCCAAAACTGTTTTGATTAGAAGCAGACGTTTGCATTTGGACAAATAGCTACCTTTCCATCCCTCGATGCGTCACTTGACTGTCTGCACCACTGGGTCCCAGAAGGAGATTCTCTTGCAATTCCCTTCCAGCGAAAGACCAAGATATTTCATGGGCTATGTGCTTGCGGAAATACTCAATATGTGCTCGGCTTGGGATAGATTAGATCCTGATATATTGATACCCACAATTTGACTTTTATGCAAGTTGATTTTCAAACCTGAAATTAGAGAGAAGCTTTCCAGGAAATTCGTAAGCATCCTCCAACTGTGCTTATCGTTATTCAAAAAGAAGAGAGAATCATTAGTGTAGAAAAGATGAGATAGTCTAATTTTATTCGAGCCCACCTCAAGGCCTTGAAGGCCGTGCTCCGTTGCCTTTTGCATGATCCCTTGAAGACCGTCAGCTGACAGAATGTAGAGAAAAGGAGAAAGAGGGCCCCCCCTGCCTCAATCCCCTGGAGGCCTGTATATTTCCTCTTAGCCTACCATTAATGATGATTGAGTAAGAGACTGAGGATAACCATTCCAATATCCATTTACGCCATTTCGCACCGAAAACTTTTTTTTTTTTTTTTTTCATCATATACATAAGATAGTGCTATCTAACGGAATCGTAAGCTTTTGAGAAGTCAATTTTGACTACCAGTCCCTCTTTATGACTCTCTCTGTAGTCTTCTTTATCCTCCAATTTGGTGATGACTGCTCTAGATTTTCTGATGGATAGAATCCTGTGGAAATATTTAGTGTTCACATGACCTTTTTTTGCCCATTGTATCTTGGCTTTTTGTTTGGATTTCCCTTCCTGTTTGCATTCTAGCTGTAAAATCTCCCCTTAAAATTTTTTTTCGTTTTTCCCATAATTAAGGTTTGTCTTCTCTCTCAATATATCTATCCAACTTTTGAAGGGTGGTTAGTAGATTAGCTAACCTAACCTCCTCTTCTTCTTTTTGATTTCTACTCCAAGTTCTCAACTTCAGTTTGAGGTTCTAGAGTTTTTGCATGATTCTATAACCTTCCCAACCTTGACTTTGGTCATTCGACCATGCATCATACACTAATTTCCTGAAACTGTGCTGCTGTAACCACACATTTTTGAACCTGAACGGAGCAGGGCCCCATTTCACCTCTTCGGTGTCCAGAATAATTGGCCAATAATCTGAAGTTAATCTTTGAATACCCCACACTTGCTGGTGACTAAACCTATCTCCCCATTGACTATTGTAGAGAAACCGATCCAGTTTAGACAAAGCTGGTCTTCATAATCGATTCCTGTAACTGCATGTCTTGGATCCATTCATCGAACATTATCATGGTTTTGGATCTAAGTGCGCTATTTCTCTTCTCTTCCACATTCCTAACCATATTGCAGTCTCCTCCAATACACCACGACCAATGTATGTTAACCGATATGGCCGATAGCTCGGTTTAGCACTCCTCTCTTCCTTCTTTATCACAGGGCCCATAGACTGCCGTGATCCTTCCCATTTCTTAATAACTTCAATATTCCAATTATCCCACATAATCAGAATATCGCCTGAGGATCCTATGGTTGGAAGATGGATCCACTCAACAAATCTGTGTTTCCACACGTCCGCAACAATGCTTCGGTCCATGACAAACTTCTTAGTTTCTTGAAGGGACAAAATATCGGCTTTAGAAGCGAAGATAGTATTTTTAATAAGTCTTCGCTTATCCTTTTGCCTACAACCCCGGACATTCCAACTGAAAATCTTCATAAAAAACAGCTCTCCGAAGAACAGTTGTACCACTGTTACTGAAGTACAATCAATTGCATGTTGATTGATTCAAGGAAATCCCGGACTCTATCAGCTTCTTCTTGCTGGGTCGTGCATTAAGTCTCATTTTTCGCTCTTCGGTTCATCATTTTTTCTTCTTCTTCTTGATCTTGAATCCATGTGGACTCAACAAGCTACCAGTTTGATTTGGACCTTGGTTTAGGAGGAATATAACTATGCCCACAACCCTCAGATCCTGGAGAAGATTTAGATAGGGAGGTATTATGTGCGTGAGAACGTACCTGGTCTTGGTTGTCGGCTCCTCCATGATTAGTGCCATTCGAAGGACCTGCTTCACCGACTGTCATCTCCACTATTGTGTTCTTTGAGTCAGAGAATCTCCTTGTCTCGTGTTGCTGCTCATAAGAGTGGAAATTAGAATCGGAGTCGTAGTCGGATGTTGAGTCGTTCATGGTCTGGGCCTCCCAATAGGCTAAGACTCCTTTCTTCTTTTGGGCTTCTCCTGTTGGATCTCTCTTGTAGACTTTTAAGATAGTCCGTTGCTCGTCTGCTTTAGAACTTTGGCCTAGTTCCTTTGCTGTTCTAAAACCCAAATTTGAGATATGATGTCCAGCCCAACTTCCTTGGCCATCTACATGGGCTTTTGAAAAAGATCTTTGGGCTAGCCCATAGGTCTTGTCTTGAGATCCCTTCACATGGACTTGTGAGACAAGCCCACTTACTGTGCCCTTATTTGCAGTCCAGCGATTCAAAAACCGACCTGGTTCTTCATGGATCTTTTTGGTTGCTCTATTACCTGTTGTTCCAGGTGTCATTTCCCCGGCGGTAGCTTTTCCACCTGCCGTGTACCTCTTGTACTGTTTGGTTGCACCGCTGTCTAAAGACTGAGCCGTCTCCTTTCGATCAACGTCATCTTCCTCGGAATCGCGCCTTCTTCATCGCTACTCAGGATGTCAATTTTCGACTGTCGCCGGCCACTGAAACTCCATTTTTTGGTGTACATCAAACCTTCACGATGGCCGTCTGTGAAACTTCTCCAGAATTTGCATCCGCAACTCTTTCACTTCCATCACCCAGTTTCGCTCTAGCTCCACCAATTTCAAATTTTGTATGCCTTCATCATCGTAAATGTCAAAGTCTTTAGGCAAGAAACTAGAATCATGCCCTCTCAGACGTAAGAACGCCATCTCCATCGATTTGTTTGACTTGGTTACTCGAGCGATGTCGAGTAATCCACCACAAGCTTCATCGACTTTGTCAAAGTTGTAGATGTTCCATTTTTCTAGAGCGACACCTTCCACGCCCATCCAGCTGTTCCTGCATGTGACCTTGGCTTCTCTGTCGCTCCAACCTTCTTTCCATTATTCAATATAGAATCCTCCAAGAAGAGTTTGGAATAGATTCTTTTTGAGTATCGATATATCTTTTTCCTCCTTACAGAAGATGATTCCCCTTGTTATATCCAATCGCCTGATGAATATTTCTTTTTTGAGCAACTGCCAAACTTATCGTTCCACCACCTTCCATAGAGTTTCATCCGACGTTTTGATGATTAGGAATTTCTTCTCCTCTCGGTGTTGTCGTCTATCATCATCGTCGACATCCTTATTTTTCCGGAGTTGACGCTGTCCTTCATCCCTTCGCCAGACTCCTTTGTTTCTACCTTCCTCCTCCTTGACCTCCTCCATCATCTCCGGACATATCTGGCTTTTTTGCTCCTTTGCTGCTTGTTTCATGTGTCTGCTTGATGTTTCTTGTACGACCATATCCAAGGCTTTGCAGAGGTTCTTCCATGCTTCCGTCGTGGACTCTTTTGGAATTACCACACTTTCATATTTGCCATTGATGGACTTTGTGAGTTTTATGAATCGACCTCTGTCGTTAATAAGGACCTCCATTACTACACTGAAACCTGGGCCACGAGACACGTTGGTTTTTACTTTCCCACCATTAGGTAATAGGGTCTGTTGCACCTTCCTTTCCAGCCACCGAATCGCTTATCTGATCAGCGTGAAATGAAAAATGCCATGTTTCGTAATTTCTTGGATTATTATCTCTTCACTATCACTGGTGTAACATATCGAAAAATATTTAAATTTTGTTGGAAAGGAAACGTATTTTCATTCCCGGTTTTCTAACATGACATTGATTGTTTTGACCATTCTTTCAAACAAAAGCTTTTGGTTTCCTTTTTGGGTAACTGGAAATCGTCTTCCCCAGTTCTACATATTTTTGTCCTTTTCTGGCACATTTATCCTTCCTTTTGACTATCGTCCAGCCATCTTCCTCTAAATGTTCCTTATCGTGCTTCTCTTGCATGAGAATGTTCCTCCAGCTCTTCGTGACCACGTACTGATCATTTCGGTGCGTTTTTTCCTGATATGGATACCTGGTATCCATTCCTCCTTCCTCGACAGCTTGCTACTCTTTCCGTTTGTTGTCTAGTTTGTCGCTCCTGTCTCTATCCGTTCGCCTCGCGTTCGTCTCTCTGTTCATCTGTCTAGTTTTCGTTCATGCACCCAACTTGTCTTTCGCCTCTTCGCTCTTTAGTTGCCATAACAAAACCTTTAGGCAGGTCAGTCAGTTTTTCCATAAAAAAAATATTATAGCAAGAAATCATTAAATGTCTATTCCATGCTTGTTAAAATTAAGATCTATAATCTCTCTCTCTCTCTCTCTCTCTCTCT